>SNQJ01S0175248.1:2407-20130 GCA_010110895.2 Picea sitchensis | reverse complement strand
TCTAGAGTTTTGAATATATTAATGTCTTTGTTGTGATTGGTTTGTGTTGTTGTGATTGGACGACACAAGAGCATCGTAGCAGAGCGAGGAACAACAGAGAAAAGGAAAGCGTTCATAAGGTATGTCCATATTTCGTTTGTCATAGTCCATTCAATACTTTAGATCTAGGGAAAGAGTAGTACTCTGTCACGGTTTGTTCCAGATCCAGGTGGATCTGGGGAGATTGGTCTGTGTCCGCACTAACTAATTTATCCTTAAACAAGGAGGTGTGGTATCTTTTAGGATATGGAGTCAACCCCTGAAAGTGAATGAAAACAATGACTGGTAGGTAGAACTTCCCAGGGGAACAAAGGATAAATAAGGTGATGAACTTTTAGTTTTGAGTTTGGTAGTGTAGGGTGGAAGAGGAAAAGAGGAACATAATAGAATCAGATCACCATGAAAGATGAATTCTGACCTAGTTAAGAAGAGAAACAAAGTTTAAATCACTTGAGTCTAAAGCACCATTAGATGAATTATAGACCCTTTAATTATCCAATTTAAATAGAATGAAATGAAGATGAAAGTAAGGTCACGAGAATTACATACAAGGATAAGAATACAAACTTCATATCACCACCATTAGAATCTTTTTCATAAAAAGTTCAGGACTTTTGCATTTGTATTTCTTTTAGATTTAGAGAAAATTACAATGAGGATCAAAATATCTATACTTTTGCTAACTCACCCCCCCCTTTTCACCTTCAAAGTGCTCAAATATATAGATAAATATCATATTCTAGCCTAAGGAGTTAGAAATCCATCTTTGCCAAAAATAGAGAGTTGTTACAATAGCTTAGGAAAAAATATTTGCCAAAAATCTGCTCATATCCTACTATCTAGGGTTTGATTTTTGACGAACTAAAAATGTGATAACTGAAGAGAAAAACATTGGATATGATAAGAGAATATCCAAGATTCAATATCCATATCAATTTTGGATCCACCTTGCTGATTTGGAGGACCATCAAGTCGAATTTCAAAGATTCTAGAACTCTGTCATCAAATCTTGCTTGGAGAAATTATGGAAAATAGGCCTCACAAATAATTTCATATATTCAAGATAATAACACCTGTGTAAAACATAAAATAGGTTTTTGTTATTGGGTTCGTTCTTGAAAACAACCTCTTGTTTTTTGCAAAATTTATTCTCCATATTCTCGGAATAGGCTCCCAAAGATGATGACTAAAACAAGAAAACTTTAAATGCTAAAATCTGGAAAAATGGACCGTAACGATTCATTTGAATCTCTCAAAATATGACACGTGTGTAAAAACTGAGAGAGGTTTTTGTTATTGAGATCATTATTGAAAAACAAATCTCTATTTTTTTCCATAATCCTCTTCAGTTTCTTAGGAAATTATCTTGAAGTTGACTACAAAACTATCATTTGCATAGTGTGCACGTTGTATAAATGCAACCTACAACAATTGCGTAGCGAACTTGCATAGAGTAGTGATTTTCTTGAAACATGTGAATTTGTATATAGTAAAAACTTGTTGGAGGCCTGTATTTACTGCATACCTATCATATTTTTCTTTCCTTTCGATCTCTATGTACTTACAGTAATTGCGTAGAAAATTTTCTATGCAAGTGTTGTACATGACAATTTTTAAACAAAACTGCAGATGTGGCTAAGATGGTGGTTCCAGCTTGCCAACATTCTCTTTAAACCATTTTTATCCTTGGATTGGAATCTTTGTTGCAACAACTATTGTCTCCTCTCACACTAGGAAAATGACCTCAAGAATTTTTGTCTTGACACCATTAAAATTCAGAGCAAATTCCTTTGTCAACTGCATGTTATACCCTTGTATTTTCTCACAAAACCTCATGCATCCTACCTTCTCAAAAGAGACTCTGAATGCAAGGTTTGAGTTTACCAAAGCCATCTCTTGGGGTTCATACCTCAACACATTTCCTCCCTTGTATTTCTTCTTTTCCTGCGATGTCATGGTTCTGCGATGTCTTCTTTGCAAGCTAAATTTCAAACTGTTCAAAGCAGATATGTCTTCAAAACGCAGTAGGGAAGCTTGCACAACAAACTAGCAGGGCTAGGGTTTGGCTTGAATAGGTGAAACAGACCTTTGTTATATGAGAGGCGAACGTATTCAGGGGATAAGATTATATAAACAATGGTCCCAAAAGGTTTTTACACAGTTATTTAAAGTAAACAAGGGTTGCACAAAAGAAAACAGAGAAACAAGCTTTGCGTAGCGAATGATACCATATAGGGTTTTCGTAGCGAGGGAAAATTGTTCAGTGTTTGCGTAGTGAGGGGGATAATTTGCATATAAGAGAGATTTGAATCTTTCTAGAGAGATTAAGGCTTATGCACAGGTCGTGAATGCAATGAAAATAGAAAAAAGGTGGCAAATATGCATGCATGAGTGGATAAGGAGGGGATTTGAAAAGGAAAGTACTTGTCCAAAGATGACAAGACCTCTCAAGCCAATTCAAGGATCTTGTGTGGTAAATTTGTGCAATGTGCACATGTTTGGAGTTTTACAATGGTACAAATGACATGGAGTGTAATCATTGTCACTTTTCTGACACATTAGATGTGATGATGAACCACAATACCTCTTTGACATGACTTCCATCCCTAACCTATGAATCGACCCTAGCACATAATTTCCCATTTTGTGACATGATTTTAAACTAGGAAAACAAGGACCTTTACAAATATTTCAACATGGTGGACTTTTATACCCCTTGATTGTGTATTATGAGATAGACACAACATCCTTTGACTCAAACCTATGACTTAACTCTCTATTGACATGCATCTTTCTTTTTATTTTATCAATGACCTAGGGATTTTGAATCATCTCATGAGACAAAACACACACACATTATGACTCAATTAGGAATACCTTGGTCTTCCCAGGACCAAGGCATGATTTTGTAAACTTGAACAAACTTCCAAATTTACCTTAAAAATAAAGATGCTAATAGAGCCCATGGGTTAAAGATGCATACAAACCTTTAGACATGACAAAGATCCCTGGATCTCCTCACAAACTCCCAAGGGACTTCAAGCAATGGCTCCACAAATTTTTAGGAGATGACCTCGCTACAAGCGAAGATCACTTAGACTCCTTCCTTCATGCCCTTGAACCCTATGACCAACATGAATATGTCCAGATGAGACTCTTCTCGTACACTCTTGTCGGAAGGGCTAAGGAATGGTATGATAGTATTCTTCCAGGAACAATCACGAGTTAATATCTCTTTCAAGAACGTTTTGCCAAAAGATTCAAAAAAACAAAGATTAGTAGTTCTTTTATGATCAACTCTATAACTACAAAATAAATTCAAGAGAAAGTATAATATATTTCAATGATAGGTTCTATTATCACACAAGTTGTAGGTTAGGAAAATCTCGAACCAACCACCAAAATGGTGACAACTTTGATAAAACCTACCCACTATCACCTTAGGCATATATTCTCATCACTTTAGAGATGATAGAATCACCGCAATGTGGGAATACTAGTGACACTCGGGGGAATGAGATGAAAAGTGAAGAGATAAAGGAAGCCCCCCCTATAGGTCAAGGTAGAAGATGTGGAAAGGCTTGGGGAATCATCTAAGTGGTAGCCAATGGTTTCCAAGAGATAAGAAAAAATGCAAAGAATGTTGTACATGCCCGAGACACAAGAAAAAACCAAGCATATATGTATAATGTTAGGTAGACAAACAAGTTAAGCTTATTTTCCCTAATTGCAATAGTAAACAAAAATGTATATCAGAAAAGGAATAAGTATTTAAGCTACCAAATGATTGCTAAAATCCCAATGAAATATGCTAGAGATAAGTTAGATAAACACAAGTGATACTAAAGAATGAAAGCACAAGACTTTAGCAATGAAACAAGGTTGTAATAAAAGGTGTTTGCAGAGATATTTTGCAGCCTTATGGATGTATCAAACAATTTTTTACAACAGTAAATTCAACCACCAAAACTCACAAAGAATCCACCCAAAAGTTGTGCTAGACTAAGTAGATTAATGTGGCAAACTCTTAGCAATTTTTTACCATTCAAAAGAAAGTTATGAAATAAACAAAGTTAGGGTTTCTACATCCCTAATGGTTGTAGATGAAGATTTGTAACAACATAGAGAAGTAATTAGGAAAATATGATTCCCTAGTGGCTCAATCAAGCATATAAAACAAAGAATTGATTATAACTTAGACAACCTTCAAATCATAAAATTTCACGTTAACCAATGCAATATTTTATTTCTCCAATGCAATTATACTAGTTCCTTTAGCTATTACGTTATGGAGTCAAGTAAATAAAGAGATAAACAATGATATCTCCTTAAGGGTGTAAACCCTCTTACTCCCCAAGACAAGCAAATTCTAAGCTAGGAGATACTAGGAGGGTGTAAACCCTTTTACTTCTCCTAGTAAAACCTTGTGCAACAAATAACTTCTAGACAAAAATGATAGATAATGGTGGGATTTTAAATCCTTATACTCCCCAATAAATATAGCAAATCACACTTGTAACTAAGCAATGAAGCATCAACAAGATAAATCCTTACCTAGTTAAAGACATGAAAAGATAAACCTCCTCTTACCAAGATAAATCCACCACACATGCCAAAGAAAAAATCTAAAAAGGGTAGTGCACTAGTTCTTCCACCAATAGCATAAAGAAACCAAGAAAAAATCACAAGAGAGAGAAGGTTTCCCAAGGAGGGAAAACATTTCAGCCAAATACTTCTCACAATGGGAGAGTTATGTTATGAAATGAGATTCACATGATCTCCATTTACACAAAATGTTTAAAACATAGTTTGTACACTTAATTAGGGTAAAACATAACATAAGGGTCATCAACCCTTATCTTACCCCTTAAACCAATTAATAATATTTAATTTACACTTTTTCACATTAGAAACCCTAAAATAAGATGATGTCACCCCTTTAGGGGGACATTTTGACACTTGTAGCAAGTCGTTGGAGTTGGGGAAGCATGGATAGGCCTCCAAAGGCCACATGTCACTCATATAAGCCTCTTCTTCATTATCTAAATCCTCCTTCCTTCAAAATGTTCCATGTGTCAATGAGAAATACCTCCATCACCACCAAACCCTATCCCTAGGTGACTTCAAGCCTCAAGAAGTGACGTCTTGTCCCTCCTAGGCAATTCGTTTGGCATGTGAGGGCTAGGTCATGTCTGTCAAGGTGTCTTATAGGCCTCCAAATTTAATTCATCATAATTCATCATGTGGGCCCTTGACATCCAACGTGTGGGCTTCAAGCCCCATGGAGGCCCAAGCTAGGCTTGTTCCTCCAAGACTGTCCACCAAACAAGGTCCTACAAAACAAATAGGCACGCCCTCCAATGATATGAAGTCAAAATATCATGGAAAGTGAAAAACAAATCTAATAAACAAGGAACCTAAACATGTGCATCAAAACTACCTCATCAAATTAAAGAAATTCTCTAAGACCCTATACAATTGACCAAGTTTAGGTATGGGAGGAGTGTCATAAAATTCCTATTGGGTAGACAAAAACCCTCAGGTAGGGGATTCTCCCAAGGATTCCCTTTCAAGGTCATGTAGTGGATGATGAGGTATATAGGGGGTCAGACTTCATAGGTCAATGAGTTTCATGACATACAAGGGCTCGTATTATTTCATTTATGGATGCCTTGTGTGTTGCACATTCTTCCTCAATGCAACCTTTTCCCAAGCCTATTTATTGCCACTTATTAATCAATCAATGATCCAAATAGTTGTGCACTCCCAATAATGAATATATTAGCTTGGGGGGGAGTAACACAGTGTCACTTGAAAGAAGAGGTTCGGGTAACCATGTAAAGCGTTGTAATGCACTTGTGTTAGTCTTATATTCAAGAGGGATATTTATTATGTTTTTGATATTGTGCAGGTCTTCAATTATTTTAAGAGAAGAAACTCATCTCTCTCAATACCTATCTAGGAGATCATATAGAAGGTTTATATTTTAGGATTTTATCTTTTTCCAACAACCATCTCCTTGGTCCTTCAGCCCCTTCTTCCCATGAAATGAGGTGCATGCCCTTCTTGGTCACAAAAAAAGGGGCCTAAAAGAGGAAAATATGATGGAAATGCAATGAGAGGAAAGTGGTAAGTATGGTCGGGAATGGTATGATAACCCCTCAAGGGATCCTCTGTTAAAACCCTTCCCCAAAAGTTGGCCACTTACTATGAAATTTATGACACTCGCTAAGGTGAAACAGGGTCAAAATCATAATGTCCAAGTATCCATTCTATAATCAAAAGAAACTTAAATACAACATGCTTAAATGCCTCAAATATTAGGGTGATTACCTGTCACCATACCTAACTTGTACTGATGGAGAAAGATCCATGTGTCATCTAGAAGTTAGCTGGTGTGGTGGATGCGTTGACAATGGATCCAAACTGTGGTGATAGAGCGGGCTTCCATATGTGCAAGTGGACACTGCTAGTAATGTGGTCTCTCGACACTCCATATCTGCAACCTAAGGGCCTTGAGACATCATCTCCTTAGTTATCCCACAAAATGGGAATAACAGGTTCAATACCCTTGTGAGTAGTTTTCCTCAATATTTCAAACCTTCTCAGAGTACCATCCTCAAGCCCTACATGTCAACCATGAAATACCCCTACAAAGTTATAATTGGAAAGGGACTCCCTACAACTTTACTTGAAGCCCAAGAAAGGGCATGTGAGATAGAAGAGAACATGACCTCGTCTCTTGGCCAAGAGGAGGACTGTCTTGAGGAAATAGTTCAGATTAATCAAGTTGATGACTTTGTCGTACCAAACCCTCCCCACAATATCAAGACACACCTATACATGGAACTAGAGGAGGCCGCTAAAAACTTTGTTGGTCGCATGATGAGTCTATTGGGTAGAGAAAAGGAACCAACATCTAAAAAAATGCCTCCCCCAACAAATGAGGTTTTGAAGGTTGAAAGGAAACGAGCAGCAAGGCAGGCTGAAGAAAAGTTTTTTCAACATATTCAACAAGTTCTAACAAAGCCACACAAAGAGAAGGAAATTAGTGTCATAAAAAATGAGGAGAAAATGTTTTCCCCGGACAAGACCAAAAATGAATACTTTGTATATCAGGTCAAGATAACCCATTAGGTTTTGGATGACGGGATTGACAACATGTTTATTTTGGAAAACTCCCTTTCCTTGAAGAACAAAAGAAGGAAGGATCTTTGGGCTTAGACTTTTATGGTGCACACTCAAGCTCAGGCTCGAGCGCAGGAATAGTCTTGAGATCACTGGACAATGAGACTACCTTGTTCTCATACATGCTTGAGTTTAACTGCACAAACAACATCACTGAGTATGAATCCCTTATCCTAGGCATGAATATTTCCATTTATATGAACATCAAGTCCCTTCACGTAAGAGGGTACTCGGACTTGATCATTTCACAGGTTAACAAGAAATTCACTGCTAAGAACTCAAGGTTAAAACACTACAAAGATGTTATCTAGGATGCCATTAATAAGTTTGATAACTTTTCGATTTAAGCCATCCCTAGGGAAGATAATCAATTGGCAGACAACCTTTGAGTTTCCACATATACCTTATAGCTTTTCAAAGACATCGGTCTCTATAAAGTGGAAGTAAATTTCAGGCCTTCACTACCTGATAACTTGGAACATTGGCAGGGTTTTGATAATGAAAACTAGATTTTGAGTTTTCTCCATAATGAAGGTGAATTCTCAGAATCCCAGATAAACTTATTGGTGGAAAAGGAAAACATTGAAATCATTGATTTACTTGACGAGCCCTTACCTAAAGGTGTTTTCCCCCTATAGAGTATTTTTTTATCGAATTGACATGTATAAGGGGAAGTCATCAAGAAAAATCAATGACGAGGTCATTGAATTCAATATTGGAAACGACGAATCCGCAAAGATGGTCAATTTTGGAAAAGAAACAATGCCCGATGAAAGGGAGAAGTCGATTACCCTCATAAGAGAATTTCAGGATGTTTTTGATTGGTCTGAAGAAGATCTGAAGGCTTACTGAGAGGATGTCATACAAGACACTATTCTCCTTAAGGAAGGCACAAAACCCTTCGGATAGAAGCTCATGAAAATGAATCTGAAATTTTCCCCACAAGTCCAAAAGGAGTTGCGAAATATGGTTGAGGCAGGAATAATTGATCCTATAAAGTACTCATCTTGGGTATCTAATCTATTCATTGTCAGGAAAAAGACTAGTGATATTAGGATATGCATTGATTTCAAAAATTTGAACCAGGATTCTCTTAAAGACAACTATCCTCTACCAAACATGAAATATCTTCTGCAAAGTGTCACCAGAGTAGAGATGATGTCCATGCTTGATGTTTTCTCAGGATGTAATCAGGTGTTGGTAAAGGAGGATGAACAACTAAAAACTACTTTAACCACCCCTTGGGGGACTTGTAAGTATTTCAGAATTCCCTTTGGATTGAACAAAGCAGGGGTTACTTTGCAACATGACATGGATTATCCTTCCAGGGATTTGATCAGGAAATTTATAGATATTTACTAGGATGATCTAACCATTATCTCCAAGAAAAGGGATCAACACATCCAACACTTAAGAACAATTTTCCAAAGGTGCAGATAATATGGCATTTCTCTCAACCCTAAGAAATCAATCTTTGGTGTGGATAAAGGCAAGTTATTTTGTCAGATAATTGTCTTAGGTTGATGGATAGTTGGTTGTCATTGATGTCAACTATTGGAGAGTGATATTGTAGATTGATGACAACCCTTAGTGATTGATGTCAACCCTTGGATAAAGTTTGGTAGCGAACTCCAGTAGCACAAAGATTTGGGTAATGGACCCAAGTTTGTTTAATGTAAATATGACTCATTATTGTCTTGTCATGGTTGATAATAAGTACAAATGAATGAACTCCAAAGTGGTCCCCTTATGGTAAAAGCCCTCATGAGAAGACGCTTTGCGGATGGAATTATCTTAGAAGTATGGTTAGAGAACCCATGATTATTTGTGGAATAATGAGATGAAGGTAAGTGAATATGTCAGTGAAACTATCCTATATGGATAGTTTTTGTCATTCCATTTCTGGTGGTATGTGGAATGTCACATAACTTCTCACGGTTAGAGAGTTATGGCCATGAGAAGTTGGAGAACCCAGGTTTGGGTAATGGACCCAAGTTTGTTTTATGGATAACGGTATGATTTTTTATATATTTGCAGGTAATTCTATTCTAGATGGATAGTACATGTCATTCCATTTCTAGTGGTATGTGGAACATCACATAACTCCTCACATTTTGAGAGTTATGGCCTTACGAAGTTGGAGGACCCTCATATGTTGGCTTGAAGCCCCAAAAGGTCAAAGTAGTCAAAGTGGTTTAAGAGATTTTAGAAGGTAAATAATAAAGTGAACTGATGAGTGTACTATAATTCAAAGTGAATACAAAATAAATTATTTAAATANNAATTTAATGGAGAAATTAGAAGTGGGTTAACCCTAAAATAAGGAAAGTGGGCAAAGTGACCTAAAAGATGTTTTTAAGGAAGCTACTTGGAGAGTATAAATAAGAGGCAAGGCTCTCTCATTTTAATCACACTTGAGAATATTGAAGATCTATAGGTGTCTGAGGTAACTAAAGGATATCTAAGCCTAATTTCTAAGGGAAACTGAAGAAAAGAAGGCCAAAATTCAAGGAAGGATAAATTCTTTTGATGATGCTTTCTAAGGTATGTTATTTACAGGTCGTCTCACCATTTTCGAAATAACTTTTTTTATAGAATTAGTCAGAACATGAAATTTATATTCCAATGAGGAAACATATCCAAGAATCTATGGTAAAAAATTCATCTTGTGGGTCATTGTATTTTTGGAGTTACACTCCGTGGAAAATAGGGTTTGTGGCTAGTCCTGAAACTAGTCTAAAAATAGGTGTTTTCGGTAAAAACATCATAACTTCTTCATAAAAGATCCAAATTTAGTAAGACCAAATTTGTTGGTTAGAGTACATTCTGTAGTATTTTTTGTAACAATTTATGATCGATTCAACAAATATTCTGTCTGGGGAACGCTCTTCAAGGTCTCTCCTTAGAATAAGCCAGAATTCAGCAAGGTATGCCATTTTTCTATAACTCCTTTTCTAAGAGGGTCCATGGAGGAATTGCATAAAACACATTGAAGAACATTGTATATCAGTTTAAGATATTTATTCATTATGGGAACAGAGTTATGATTATTTCAAGTTAGGGTTGTTGACTAATCCAAAACTAGTCATGTGAGACTAAAGAAAAGGTTGATGAAAATGTTAGTCTCTTATTGTTAAAGTTAAGGAAGGTTTGCACGAATGTGATCATATACACCAGGTCTATTATAGAGTTACAAATCATATTTGGATGATGTTTTTGATGAGGGTGTTTGGTTGAGGTACATATTGGGTACATGGATGAGACAAGTAGTTGATCAGTTAGCACATACATGAGGTGTATAGTTGATGATGTTGGTACATATTGATGAGTCATAGCTGATGAGTAGTTGACACATGATTGGTACATACTTGGTACATAGTTGGATGCACTTGTTTATGGTACAGGTTGATTACAGGTTGTTTGGTACAACTTGATGCATAGTTGATGCAATTTTTTATGGTACAGGTTGATTATAATTTGTTTGGTACAGGTTGGTGCATGGTTAATGCACTTGTTTATGGTACATGTTGATTACAGGTTGAGGTACAGGTTGATGTATGGTTGATGCATGGTTCAGGTTTATTGGTACAGGCTTACAACGGTATATCTCATAGTGATAGTGTGACAGTGGTTCCATCATTCTACTTCTACGTCAGGGCAGTTGGACGGGGCAAGGACAGGTGGTTGTAGCCACCTTCCAGTTGTAGCTAGAGAACATAGGGGGTTGTATCATCCTTCTGGTTGTAGCTAGAGAATTGGGGATTTGGAGCTTCCCTTGGGTTGTAGCCCGAGAAACTAGGGGGTTGGAGCCTCTCTCCAGTTGCAGCTGGAAAACAAAGGAATTTGGTGCTTCCAATGAATGTAATTCCTCAAGACATATAAGAAAAATCATTCCATGGTTTTCTCCCACTTTGGGTTTCCACGTAAACCGTTGATGTACTGTGTATGTGTATGATTTTTCATTGTTTATTTACTCTGCAGTTATTGGGTGATAATGATACATTGATATAACACTTGGATTATATGGTTAAAAATGATTAAATTTCTCTATTACTGATTCACCCCCTCTCAGTAATGCAACAATTGGTATCAGAGACGGTTCCTTCAGGAAACAATTTAACCACTGGAAGGAGATCGTGGATTATTCTAAGAATGGAGTACCAATGTTTAATGGTCAGAATAGTTTTAAGTATGAGATGTGGAGAATAAGGACGAATGTATTTTTACAGGCACAGGGACATTATATTTGGCTATCAGTTGTTACAGGATATGATAGTTCAAAAAGGGAAAAGACTGCAGCCAAGAAGGAATTGAGGAAGAATAAAAAAATAGCAATGGATTTCATCTGGGAAGGATTACCTAATCTGGTAAGAGAAAAGGTTGGTAAATGTTCATCAACAAACGAAGTTTGGGATAAGTTACATGACATATATTCTCCATCCATCGCAGATTCAAAAAATGCCAAAGAAGATGTAGATACAGAACAAGAAGAAATATTCTCATCATGTCAGAGAGATTCAGAAGAGGAAGAGTATGAAGAAGAAGAAGTTGATTACAAAGAAAAATTGATCAGTGCAATTAAATATCTATAGAAAGAAAGAGAAGAAAACAAGTCACCCAAGAAAGAATTGATGAACCAAAAGGAAAGTGTTCAAGGTTCTGAAAAGGATCAGCAGGTGATCAAGAATTTAAGAGCTCAACTAGAAGAGACCAGAAGAATTGAAGAAACTCTAGAATATCAAAAGAAATGTTTAGAAGCCAACATAGAAGCACAAAAGGAAGAAGCATAAAAGAGAGTAAAGATACTGATGGATCATCTCAAGGAAATAACCAATGACTTAAACCAACTTGAGGAAGAGTTTGGTCAAGAAGAGAGAAGACTAGAAGAAGAAATAATTACATTGAAAATCCAACTTGAAGAAGCAAAGAGAACATAAGAGGTCATGAAGTCTTAGATAATGAAGAAAGAAAAAGAGGTTGAGAAGCTTGAAGAAGAAGTTGCCACATTGAGAAGTAAAATCGTCAAGATCAACAAGAATGTTGAAAAGAAATAAACATCCACATTAGTTATAGAGAATGAAGAGAAGCACTCTAGGTTGGTAGAAAACAAAAATGAAGAAAATAGAAAGAGCTATGCAGAATTACTCAAAGGAAGGAATCATGGTCAACCAGAATCTAAGAAAACTATCGAAGATACATCTTCAAGAAGACCATCCATGTTCAAGCTAGAAAGAAGCTTCAATCATGATCATGATCAGTCAAGGCAAAAATTCAGAAGTACTACACCACAAAGAAGATCATTCACTCCCAGGTATGCAAATTTATTTTATGGTAATTGTTTTTTTGTACTAACTTTGGACATAAGGTTTCATATTGAAATGATTAAAAAAGATTTTTTCAAGCAAGAAGTGCCTATGTGGTTGCACATAACATTGAGTGTTACAAATGTCATAACTATGGACACATAGCCAGTGATTGTAGAAGCATGTTCGATACTTCCATGAAAGAGAATATTGATATCGGATATAAGAAAGTATGGATAAGAAAATAGGAAGAACAGGTGAACAAAGACTAGGTACTAGAGATCGCAATATTAGCAATAAAACGAGATGAAGAAAATTCTACATAGAAAAGGAAAGATGTCAGATACAGAAAGGTTTGGAAAATAACTAAAAAAAAGGAAGTAAATAAGGAACAAGTTCAAGATATTGTACTTTCAATCATTGTAGTGAAAGATGAATCCACATACAAAAAGAAAGAAGTCAGAGCTAAGAGAGATAATGAATCTACCAATGAATATGATGATGAATAAACATCAGAGCAAGAATTGTTTTGAGCCATCCAACTTAGAGACTCCCAAGTAATATGAATATTAGACAGGGGGAGTCTATGTGATCACTGTGACATACCAAAGAACCATCCTCCGAGCAACTTGCAAAGTTTGAGAAGACAGATTCAGAGCAATCTGTTAGCATAAGTACAGTTTGATAGATTAATCAAGACTTCATGATAGTATAGTGATAAATGGGTCAGCATTATGGATATTTGTGCAAGTAGAGTCTTGGAAAGTATGGACAAGAGAATGGATTCATATATTAGTTTAGAGAGTGGTTCATAGACAAAGGAAAATTATCATAATGGATGATAAATACATAGGAAATGGCTCGAACAATGCTAATGGATTCCAAATTGACAGATATTTTTTGGACACATGTGGTGCATACATCAATTTGCATTCAAAATAGACTAATGCTCAGAAACAAAAATGACAAAACTCCTTACGAACTATGGAAATGAAGAACAGAAACAAAACCTCTACATCAAGGTAACTCAAGGTAATATTTTATTAATTGAAATTTATGTTGATGATATTGTTTTGGAAGTACTAATGACAGGATAACCCATAAATTTGTAAAGAATATGAAGAATGAATTTGAAATGTCGTTACTTGGAGAACTATCCTTCTTTTTGGGTCTTTAGATTTGTCAAAGAAACCAAGGATTTTTTATTTCTCAAACTAAGTATATCAGAGAAATGCTAAAGAGGTTCAGAATGGAAGATTGCAAACCAACTACCACTCTTATTCAAACCAGTTACAAGTCGGACAAAGATGATAATTGAAAGTCTACAGACCAGAAGCAATACAGGTCAATGATTGGTAGCTTACTATATGTGACAGCATCCAGACCAGATGTAATGTAGGAAGTTGGACAGGTGGCACGAGTTCAAGAAACACCAAAGGAATCACATGTATTAGAAGTGAAGAGGATTTTTAGATATTTCAAAGGAACATAAGAGTTTGGATTATGATATCCAAAAGGAAAGGATCTATCACTTATTGCCTACACAGATGCAGATTGGGAAGTTTTCATTGATGACCGATGAAGCACCAGTGGAGCAACATTCTACTTGGGTGAGTGTTTAGTATCTTGGCTAAGCAAGAAACAATCATCAATATCCTTATCTACAACCGAGGCAGAGTATATTGCAGTAGAAACATGTTGTACATAGGTTCTATGGATGAAACAAACTTTGACATTTATACAGGTTGAGTATGATGAGCCCATTTCAATATATTGTGATAATAGAAGCACCATCATTATCTCAAAGAAGCTGGTGATGTACTCCAAGATGAATCACATTCCAATCAAGTATCACTTTTTACAGGAACAGGTTGTAGAGAAGAACATCAGATTTGAATATGTGGGAACTAAAGAACAAGTGGCATACATCTTTACAAAACCGCTTCCACAGGAAGCACTTGAGTATCTTCACCAGAGCAGGAGTAATTTCTACTCCAAAATGAATTCTTTTGAATGATTATCTTATATGTCTTAGATGTACATGAGGAAGCACCATAAATAGGACAAAGGGGGAGATATTTATCATATGCAAAGGTAAATGCTTGGAGAGAGAGCATAGAGGCATGTTTCCAAGGGGAGTGATTGTCACAAGGGAAGAATGAGCAATATGACTTTAGAGTGATACCATTTGTCAAAGAGGGAAATATTATTCATATGAAGGGAAAGAGAGTAATTAGAGGATTATAAACACAAGGAAAAATCAAAGGAACATAGACAGGAGGAGCAGCCCCAAGGAAAGTTCAGTCAGGGGGAAAAGCCCCAAAGGGAGATACCCTTTGCCATTGATGTCAAAGGTGGAGAGATAGAAACATTGATAAAGAGTATAAGCATGAATGTTATCATGACTAAGTGTTGCCGTCAATGTTGGTGTTGCCATCAATGCCAAAGGGGGAGATTGTCAGACAATTGGCTTAGGTTGATGGATAGTTGGTATGGATTATTGGTTGTCATTGATGTCAACTATTGGAGAGTGATATTGTAGATTGATGACAACCCTTAGTGATTGATGTCAACCCTCAAAGAAAGTCCGGTAGCGAACTCCGATAACACAAAGGTTTGGGCAATGGACCCAAGTTTTTTTAATGTAAAGATGAATCATTATTGTCTTGGCATGGTTGATAATAAGTACAAATGGATGAACTCCAAAGTGGTCCCATTATGGTGAAACCCTCACAGGAAGATGCTTTGTGGATTGAGTTATCTTAGAAGTATGGTTAGAGAAACCATGCTTATTTGTGGAATAATGAGATGAAGGTCAGTGAATTTGTCAGTAAAACTATCCTATATGGATAGTTATTGTCATGCCATTTGTGGTGGTATGTGGAACGTCACATAGCTCCTCACGGTTAGAGAGTTATGGCCATGAGAAGTTGGAGAACCCAAGTTTGGGTAATGGATCCACGTTTGTTTGATGGATAATGATATGAGTTTTGATATATTTGTAGGTAATACTATTCTATATGGATAGTACATGTCATGCCATTTCTGCTGGTATGTGGAATGTCACATAACTCCTCACGGTTTGAGATTTATGGCCTTACGAAGTTGGAGGACCCTCATATGTTGGCTTGAAGCCCCAAAAGGTCAAAGTAGTCAAAGTGGTTTAAGAGATTTTAGAAGGTAAATAATAAAGTGAACAGATGAGTGTACTATAATTCAAAGTGAATAAAAAATAAATTATTTAAGTAATAAATTTAATGGAGAAATTAGAAGTGGGTTAACCCTAAANTTGGAGAAATTAGAAGTGGGTTAACCCTAAAATAAGGAAAGTGGGCAAAGTGACCTAAAAGATGTTTTTAAGGAAGCTACTTGGAGAGTATAAATAAGAGGCAAGGCTCTCTCATTTTAATCACAGTTGAGAATATTGAATATTTATAGGTGTCTGAAGTAACCAAAGGGTATCTAAGCCAAATTTCGGAGGGAAAGAGAAGAAAAGAAGGACAGAATTCAAGGAAGGATAAATTCTTTTGATGATGCTTTCTAAGGTATGTTATTTACAGGTCGTCTCACCATTTTCAAAATAATTTTTTTTCTATAATGATATAGACTGTGAAATGTCTATGCAATTGAGGAAACATATCCAAGTATCTATGGTAAAAAATTCCGCTTGTGGTTTGTTGTATTTTTGGAGTTACACTCCGTCGAAAATAGGGTTTGTGGCTAGTCCTGAAACTAGTCTAAAACTAGGTGTTTCGAGTAAAAACATCATAAATTATTCGTAACAGATCCAAATTTAGTAAGACCAAATGTTTTGGTTAGAGTATAGTCTGTATTAGTTTTTATAACATTTTATGACCGATTCAACAAATATTCCATCCGGTGCATGCTCTACAAGGTCGCTCTGTATAATAACCCATAATTCAGCAAGGTATGTCATTTTTTATATAACTCATTCTATGAGAGGTTCCAAGTAGTGACACCTAGAGGAATTGAATAAAACACACCGAAGAACATTGTATATCGGTTTCAGATATTTATTCATTACAGGTACAAAGTTATGATTATTTCAAGTTAGGGTTGTTGACTAATCCAAAACTAGTCATGTGAGACTAAAGAAAAGGTTGATGAAAATGCCAGTCTCTTGTTGTTAAAGTTAAGGAAGGTTTACAAGTATGTGATCATATACACCAGGTATATTACGGAGTTACAAATCATATTTGGATGATTTTATTGATGAGGGCTTTTGGTTGAGCTACATGTTGGGTACATGGTTGAGACAAGTAGTTGATCAGTTGGCACATACATGAGCTGTATAGTTGATGATGTTGGTACATATTGATGAGTCATAGTTGATGAGTAGTTGAGACATGATTGATACATACTTGGTACATGGTTAGATTCATGTGTTTATGGTACAGGTTGATTATAGGTTGTTTGGTATAGGTTGGTGCATGGTTTATACACTTGTTTATGGTACAGGTTGATTACAGGTTATTTGGTACAGGTTGGTGCATGGTTGATGAACTTGTTTATGGTACAGGTTGATTATAGGTTGTTTGGTACAGGTTTATGCATAGTTGATGCACTTGTTTATGGTACAGGTTGATGCATGGTTGATGCATGGTTCAGGTTTACAACGGTATATCTCACAGTGATAGTGTGACAGTGGTTCCATCATTCTACTTCTACTTTAGGGTGGTTGGACAGGGCAAGGAAAGGTGGTTTTAGACACCTTTTGGTTGTATCCAGAGAACATAGGGGGTTGTAGCCTCCTTCTAGTTGTAGCCAGATAATTGGGGAGTTGGAGCTTCCCTTAGGTTGTAGCCTGAGAAACTAGGGGGTTGTAGCCTGAGAAACTAGGGGGTTGGAGCCTCCCTCCAGTTGCAGCTAGAAAACAATGGAAGTTGGTGCTTCCAATGAATGTAATTCTTCAATACATATAAGAAAAACCATTCCATGGTTTTCTCTCTCTTCAGGTTTCCACATAAAACACTGGTGTACTGTGTATGTGTATGATTGTTCATTTGTTCATTTCTTATTTACTCTGCAGTTATTGGATGATAATGATACATTGATATAACACTTGGATTATATGGTTAAAAATGATTAAATTTCTCTATTACTGATTCACCCCCCCTCTCAGTAATCCAACAGTTTCTACAAGCGAAAATGTCAACCAGTATGAGAGTTGAG
>SNQJ01S0175247.1:0-11692 GCA_010110895.2 Picea sitchensis | reverse complement strand
ACTTATTTCAATTTCTCAACCAATATATAAAAGAATGAATATTTTATTTATTTATTTAACTTGAATGAATACATAAGATCAATATTCATCTTCAAACAATTATGAGAGACCTAACTCTTTGTTAGAAGACCCAGCTTGTATTTCTCATATCCAACTAAGAAATGAGGAATCCAACCCTCATAACAAGTCCCATCTTATTAATCTCAGATCCAACTGAGATGTGAGGAATCCAATCCTCATACAAGACCCATCTTGTAAACAGGCACCAACCCGATAGAATGAACCTTCATTCAATACATTATATATAAATATATATACTTCAACAAATTCAACTACCTCTTTGTTCACCATACTTCTTTGTTTACATATTCTTCCAACTTGTGTGGATTTGAAACATTGTGTCATTTGATATTGAGCCATTGTACCTTTTTATTTAAATGGTAATATTAAAATTTAAATAATATAATTTTTCCTTTTTATTCTTTATTCATAATGCTCATGATTTAACTATATTTTAATCATGACTGTGTATTGGTTCATTTGTCCTCATGAGTTGATCACAGATATGGATCGACTCATTATATTGTTCTCATTTTTCTGTTGCGTCTTTAGTTTGCCAATAGATCATATTCAAACTTTTACCGATTCTTTGTATTTTTATGGTGTTAATTATCTATCGAATTACTCTACCAACCTTGAGATGTTTACATAAATGAAATCAATATGAGGCGCTTCTTTCAACCCAGTGTTCAATTGACTGTGAGCTTAAAACCATGGGCCTATCTATTTAAGCATTTGTTCCTAGTGATTTATTATTCCACCCCTATTCTTCTATGTGGGACTATATTCAAGTGTCTGAGGGATTATTATTTCTAGCCTCTTTAGATTCCTTACCTTATCACATGACCGATGCTAGAACCAAGTTCTATGGTACTTCGTCACTTCAGGAGTTTTCTCTTTTTATAAACTTCCAATTATCCCGGACTAAAGTCCACCGATGTGTGTATACTCTATTAATCTTGAGTTGACATGTGTCCATAAAATTCAATGGTCAATATGTTATTTCGGAGCTTCGGTACTCCACGACTCCAGGTTACTAGAACTGTGAAGTAGTTCAATTCCTCTGGAGTGATAACCTACCGAATAAGTCATAAAGCGGTGATGATCACTTGTTGTCGGTTAACACCTACACTTACGCTATCCTTCCACTATTCTTAATCAACGGTTGAGAACGCTCTCGAAGTAGATCAACAACTAGCGTTACTTCATTATTTATGCTTACTCTATATTTCCATTGTACTTGATCAATGGTCGAGAATGCTCCTGAATTAGATCAACGATTAGCATTACTTCGTGATTTACACTTACTCTATCTTTCCACTTGACGTAGGATCTTCCATCCTAAAACCCTTTTATGCATTCTTCTATTGTAACTACATTGTAAACCCTGAAATAGGGGTGCCACCAAGGATCGTTCGACTCTTTCCTTTATCTTATGGCCTTTTTTCCACATATGACCATTCCTCATGAACATAGCTTAACACAGAGCATTAAGCATTGTCCTTGTCAACTAGCCCAAAGGGTCTCTGTCCTCCCTTCGTATGATCGAGAGATATAACCTTAGCTCAACTCCTTGAGTGCTAATCAATGATCTAATTCAATGGTCATGATTAAATCAATCGTGAAGATAGATGGCTAGGAAGGATTGTGGAGGATCGACTAGCATGATGTTTAAACCCTTTCCCAAATGTCATAATAGAAACTGCTCATTGGTAGTGGGATCGATGCCAACCGTTGATCTATTTGTAGGTGACGATCAACAGTCTGTGTGGATTGTGGAACTAAAACTTGCACGATCATTAACTCAACCCTTTGATCCCACAATGGCTCCCCGTTATTGATCTACCCTTACTGAGATCCAACGCTCGAGACTTAATCGAATGGTGATCCGACGATCCTCCTCTGCAACTCCCAGATATGACGGTTGTCGTTGCTTCAAGAATATGAAACTTTTGGGACTTCGATCTAATCCTCCTAAATTGGTGAAGTGTCGAATAGATCTATCACCATAGATATTTCATGTCTTTATCCCATGGCCTCTGTTTATTATAGAACTCTGAGGTTCAGGATTTCTTGGCTCATCTGAGTTTTTTATCACTAGAGTAGGTCAAGGCCAGAGTTGATTGCACTCTGATAGTTCTTACTTTCAGATCAACGTTTGACTCGATTTCATGATCTGATGGTCAACAAAAATTCGTGACACTGGGGCTTCACCCTTTCAGGTAATCTTGCCTGTTGTAGACTCCTTTTATCCAGAGTGGTTAGTGCCAAAGTTGATCAATTTCATCCTTGGTGCGCTTTGAATAGATCAACAATTGACAGGATTTCCCTGCTCTTCCTCTGATCTGACGATTGACTAAATTTCATGACTTCAGGGCTTCGGAGGTCCAGGTAATTGTTGCTCCAATTTTCACCGGAGTTGGTTAGCAT
This sequence comes from Picea sitchensis, assembly GCA_010110895.2. Lineage (NCBI taxonomy): Eukaryota > Viridiplantae > Streptophyta > Pinopsida > Pinales > Pinaceae > Picea > Picea sitchensis. Next base: position 9,202 of record SNQJ01S0175247.1, on the reverse strand, counting down.
CGAAGTGGTCAACATGGATGTTCTTACACTATCCTTCCACTTGGATTCATCCAACAACTGTGATCAGTTCTAGATCAATGATCCATATTCTTAGTAGTCGATCTAACGGTCTAAGTCACTCCTGAATATTCAATCATATGGCCACGATTCTCTCCTTATTTATGCAGGCTTCCTCTGTGATCCAATGGTCATATTTACATCTGAATTTTGGATGAATGACTCCAATTGCTTAATCATTTATAAAAAAATTATTTAATCATAGAAATTTGTCTCCTGTGTTATTTCAAATGCGCCATCTCTCCTGATCTTCGATTAACGTATCTTCCTTCTTATATGTTCATCTCTATTTCTCTTGAGCTTTTAATAAAATTTTGTCCATTATTTTATGCACGTATCTTTAGTCGATAACCCTCCTGAGCTCTTAATTCCTTGTTCTTTGATACTCCTTATGTACATGGATTCTCTTCATGCTACCTCTCCTGAGATTTAGAATCATAGGATCATTGTTGATCCTATCGTGATCACGAATTGCTTCTGCCACAAGGTGATCTTCCTCTGCCCCAAAGTGATATTCCTTTTCTTTGATTATTGTACATGTTTAACTCATGTTTCCATCAATGACAACACACAATTAATAATTCCAACAATCTCCCCCTTTGTCATTGAGGGAAACATATCTTTAAAACAAAAATGACTTCAAACCTTTGCTCCCCATATCACTAATATTGTTTTCTATCTGATAGCAAATTTGTTTTCTGTTTAACTTTGTTTTACTTCTTCTCTCCCCCTTTGACATCAATGACAAAGAGTGAGGCTCTGACTATTTTTCTCCCTCTATGAATTTACTAACTACTTATCTCAGTCCATTGGGAAATTTGAGTTTAAATAAGTAGTCTTCTTGATACTAGCTTGTAGTGATACCCATTTGTAGTGATCAAGTATTTTAAACCTTAATCTAATTAATTTTTTATTTGAAAACCAAAATAGTTCCCCTTAGTTTTTATTGACTTTCCTTTGTCAAATAGAACAAGAGTATGANCCACAAGGTGATCTTCCTCTGCCCCAAAGTGATATTCCTTTTCTTTGATTATTGTACATGTTTAACTCATGTTTCCATCAATGACAACACACAATTAATAATTCCAACAATCTCCCCCTTTGTCATTGAGGGAAACATATCTTTAAAACAAAAATGACTTCAAACCTTTGCTCCCCATATCACTAATATTGTTTTCTATCTGATAGCAAATTTGTTTTCTGTTTAACTTTGTTTTACTTCTTCTCTCCCCCTTTGACATCAATGACAAAGAGTGAGGCTCTGACTATTTTTCTCCCTCTATGAATTTACTAACTACTTATCTCAGTCCATTGGGAAATTTGAGTTTAAATAAGTAGTCTTCTTGATACTAGCTTGTAGTGATACCCATTTGTAGTGATCAAGTATTTTAAACCTTAATCTAATTAATTTTTTATTTGAAAACCAAAATAGTTCCCCTTAGTTTTTATTGACTTTCCTTTGTCAAATAGAACAAGAGTATGAGTCTTACTGATCTTTTTGATCTTCTTCTTATTCTTCTTTGATATTTCACAGGAATATCAATTGTGGATTGATACCAATTGATATAATACCAATTTGTTTATCAATTCATCTTTGCTAGTATCAATTGATCTTTGTTGACTGATACCACTGGAACCTATCTGCAACTTTTTCTCTTCTCCCCTTTTTACGAAAATGAAAAAAATGATCTTCTCTTGTTCCCTCTTAGGTTATACTCCCCCTAAGTTGATGCTCTCCTTTGTCCATTTTCTCCTTCTTGTATTCTACAACTCCCCCTATCAATGATTTTTCTTTCTTTCGCTAAAGTATTATGACATCATCAGGATTGTGTCATATTCTTCTATAGGGACTTTCCTTTCTTGAGTTTGATCTATTTCATATCGAATTTCACATTCCTTATTAGGACCTTCACCCATCATTTTCTTGTTATTAATTTCTTCATTTTCAGGTGCAAGATCATCTTTCTTGCTTTCTTCTTCAGATTTTCTTCTCCATATCTTTCTATGAGATATTCTACTTTTTGGACCTTTTCTTTCTAATTGTGTTTTTGGATATTTGTCATCTCCTTTCTTCTTCAAAATTTTATTAGGTTTTCTCCTTGACTCGAATGACTTATTTAAGGATTGAATTTTTGAACCCCTGCAGCTTTGGGATTTGTGCCCAAACCTATCATAGTTGTAACATCTCATTATATGAAAACATTTTGTTGTGTGCCCAACAAAATTGCATCTCCAACATCTAATTGAGTTTTTAGATTTTCTTGCATATCATTTCTCTAGGTTCTTGCATTCCATTGCTTTATGGCCAAATTTATGACAAGAAAAGCAATAGACATTGAAGGTGTTTCCATTCTTGAAATTATTTTGGCTTCAGAGATCTGTCTTTTGATTTTTTTCATTTTTACTTCTACAGCTTCCTTCCTTAACAAAGTTCATGACTTGTAATTTCTTTGTAATTGCACCTTTTCCTTTTGAGAAGGATGATCCTTTCTCTTGTTTGTAAATGGTGCTCCATTTGTCATTTTCTTCCTTTTTATTGTATCCAAGACCAGTTTGCCATCAACTGATCTTTAACTATTCCAAATATTATCTAGGATAGCTGAGCTATTCTGGAAATTGACAATTTTATTTGTCTTTTCAATCATCTTTTTGAGATTGACTACTTTTTATTTCAACATGTGACATGTCTCTTCCTTTTTAGTTAACTGAATCTTTAGGGCTTCTTCCACTTTCTTAGCATGTTCAAGTTGATTCTTTAGATTGATGACTATTTATTCTATGTCATCCAAGATTTATTTTCATTTAATAGTTTTGTCATATGTCTTCAACTCTTCCATATCTTTTGTTAGATCAAAAATTTTAGTTTTCAATATTTTGATTTCTTCCTTGTTTCTAGTTGAATCCTTTTAAGGTTGATGGCCTCCAATTCCAACATGTAGCATGATTTTTCCTTTTTAGTGAATTGGATCTTTTGGGATTCTTCATTTTTTTTAGTTTCTTCAATTAAAGTCATCAGATCTGCATTAGTACTGTCATTTATCCTTTTTAAGTTGTTGATTTCCAATTCTAACGTTTGGAAATAATTTCCTTTCCTAGTTAACTGGATCTTCAAGTCTTCTTCACTTTCTTTAGTTTCCTCAAGTTGAGTCTTTATACTTTTAACTAATTCTTCTGTTTCTTTGAGTACTTCTTTGATTTTGTTATCATGTTTTTTCAATTCTTCTATTTCCTTTATCAGATGATCAACTTCAATCTTCAATCTTTTGATCTCTTTTTCTTTGTCTTCTAGTTGAACTCTCTGTTCAAACTCTTGATGGGTAGATTGATCTAACTGTTGAAGTAGCAACATATATTTCTGTTGAAGTTTATCCAACTCTTCTAGAGTGCACATAGTTGTGTACTCAATATTTTCAATGGCCTGCGTATGAACTTTAATATGTATACCATTTTCTAGTTCCATACGAATCTCTTCTATTGCAACTGTAACATCAGTCATAAGATTATGTAATTTTTCTTTAGTGATTATTGAGGTATGACTCAATTCCTTGATGAGGTTGTATTCTTCATTATTGACTGAGGTTTCCATCAAATCCTTCATTTCATTCTGATTAGAAATCTCTTTCTCTATATTATGTTCTTCAATCTGATTGGAATTCTCTTTTTCTTTATCTTGTTCCTTATCTTGATAAGAATTATCTTCTTCTGAATTTTGTTCTTTATTATGACAGAAATCGTCTTTATCTGAGTCTTGTTCCTTACTTTGATAGGATTTCTCTTCTTCTTGTGCTTTATTTTGATAACAATTTTCTAGCTGGAGCCATAATTCCTTGGTAGATTTGTAGTGCCTTATATTTTATTTGAATTGGTCTGAAAATCCACCTTGGATTGCTTTTAAGGCTAATGAATTGTTTCTCCTTTCTTATTTTGCAGTTTTGGTTTTGTTCTTTGAAGTAGTTAAGTGTCAGGGATTACTTACTACCGAATCCCAACTCTAGATCCTCTTGACTTCATATATCTTTTCATATTTTCCCTCCATGATGAATAATATGTTCCATCAAATAAGGGAGCTTCATTTGTGGATATATCCATTTTTCCACCCATTTCTTTAGAATCTACCTTCCATTGTTTAAACTATGTTGAAGGCACCCACTCTGATACCAATTGTTGAAATGTACACTTGACATTAAGAGGGGGGTGAATCAGTGTCACAAAACTTTGGACAATTTTCCACTTTTCATAAATTAATTGAACAACATATATTTATTTCAATTTCTCAACCAATATATAAAAGAATAAACTTTTGTTTATTTATTTAACTTGCATGAATACATAAGATCAATCTTCATCTTCAAACAATTATGAGAAACCCAACTCTCTATTACAAGACCCAGCTTGTAGTTCTCATATCCAACTAAGAAATGAGGAATTCAACCCTCATAACAAGTCTCCGCGTGTTGATCTCAGATCCAATTGTGATGTGAGGAATCCAATCCTCATACAAGACCCAGCTTGTAAACAGACACCAACCTGATAGAATGAACCTTCATTCAATCCATTATATATAAATATATATACTTCAACAAATTCAAATACCTCTTTGTTCACCATACTTCTTTGTTTATATAGTCTTCCAACTTATGTGAATTTGAAACATTGTGTCTTTTGATATTGAACCATTGTACCTTTTTATTTAAATGATAATATTAAAATTTAAATAATATCATTTTTCCTTTTTATTCTTTATTCATAATGGTCATGATTTAACTCTCTTTTAACCATGACTGTGTATCGGTTCATTTTTCCTCATGAGTTGATCACAGATATGGATCGACTCATTATATCGTTCCCATGCTTTTGTTGTGTCCTTAGTTCGCCAATAAATCATATTCGATCTTTTACCGATTCTATGTATTGTCATGGTCCTAATTCTCTGCCAAATTACTCTAGCAACCTTGATTTGTTTACATAAATGAAATTTGTATAAGGTGCTTCTTTCAACCCAGTGTTCAAATGACCATGAGATCAAAACCATGGGCCTATCCATTTAAGCATTTGCTCCTAGCGCTTTCTTATTCCACCCATATTCTTCTATGTGGGACCATATTCAAGCATCCAAAGGCTTATTACTTCTATCCCCTTTAGCTTCTTTACCTTATCACATGATCGGTACTGGAACCAAGTTCTTTTGTACTTCGTTGCTTCGGTAGTTTGTTATTTTTATAAAATTCCAATTCTCCTAGACTAAATTCCACTAAAGTGTTTATACTCTATTAATCTCAAGTTGACATGTGTCCATAAACTTCAACGGTCCAGATCTTATTTCAGAGCTTTGGTACTCTGGAACTCCGAGTTACTAGAACTCTAAAGTAGTTCAATTCCTTCGGAGTGATAACCTATTGAATAATTCATAAAGTGGTGACAACTGCTTGTTGTCAGTTAACACCTCCGCTTACGCTATCATTTCATTATGGTTGATCCAGAGTTGAGAACGCTCCCGAAGTAGATCAATGACTAGCGTTACTTTGTTATTTATGCATACTCTATCTTTCCACTGTACTTGATCAACGGTCGAGAATGCTCTCGAATTAGATAGATGATTAGCATTACTTCGTGATTTATGCTTACTCTATCTTTCCACTTGACGCAGGACCTCCCTTCCTAAAATCCTTTTATGTAGTCTTCTATTGTAACTACATTGTAAACCCCGAAATAGGGGTGCCAAGGATCGTTCTACTCTTTCCTTTATCTTATGGCATTTTTTCCACATATGACCATTCCCTGTGACCATATCTTAACATAGAGCGTTAAACCCCATCCTTGTCAACTAGCCTGAAGGGCCTCTGTCCTCCCTTCGTATGACCAAGAGATATGACCTCGGATCAACTCCTTGAGTGCTAATCGACGATCTAATACTACGGTCGTGATTAAATCGATCGTGAATATAGATGGCTAGGAAGGATTGTGAAGTCTCGACTAGAACGATGTTTAAACCCTTTCCCGAATTCTGTAATAGAAATTGCTCATTGATAGTGGGATCGACGCCAACCGTTGATCTATTTTTAGGTGAGGATCGACGGTCTGTGTGGATTGCAGAACTAAAACTTGCATGATCGTTAAATCAACCCTTTGATCCCACAATGGCTCCCCATCATTGATCTACCCTTACTAAGATTTGATAGTCAGGACTTAATCAGATGTTGATCCAATGATCCTCCTCTACAAATCCCATATCTGACGGTTTTCATTGCTTCGGGAATATGACACTTTTGGGACTTCGATCTAATCCTCTCTAATTGTCAAAGTGTCGAATAGATCTATCACCGTAGATATTTCTTGTCTTCATCCTATGGCCTCTGTTTATTCCAGAACTCTGGGGTTCATGAGTTATTGGCTCATCTGAGTTGTTTATCGTCGGAGTAGGACAAGGCCAGAGTTGACCGTGCTCTGAAATTTGTTACTTCCATATCAACGGTTGACTATATTTCCTAATCCGACGGTTGACGAGAATTCGTTACTCTGGGGCTTCATCCTTCGGGTAATATTTCTTTTTCTAGACTCCTTTTCTCTGGAGTGGTCAGTGTCGGAGTTGACCAGTTTCATCCTTGACGCACTCTAAATAGATCAATGGTTGACAATATTTCCCTGCTCTTCCTCTGATCAGACTGTTGACGAAAGTTCATGACTTCGGGACTTCGGGGCTTCGGAGGTCCAGGTAATTGTTTCTCCAATTTTCACTGGAGTTGGTTAGCGCTGAAGTGGTCAACATGGAAGTGCTTACGCTATCCTTCCACTTGGATTCATCCAATGACTATGATCATTTCTATATCAATGGTCCATATTCTTAGTAGTCGATATTATGGTCTAATTCACTCTTGAATCTTCAATCATACGACCACGATTCTCTCCTTATTTACGCAGGTTTCCCCTATGATCCAATGACCAGATTTACATATGAATTATGGATGAACAACTCTAGTTGATTGATCCTTTATAATTATTTTCTTTACTCATCGAACTCTGTCTCTTGTGTTATTTTAAATGCGTCATCTCTCCCAATATTTGATTAACGTATCTTCCTTCTTATCTGTTCATCATTATTTCTCATGAGCTTTTAAGAATTGTTTGTGCATTATTTTATGCATTGATCTTCAGTCGCTAACCTTCTTGAGATATTAATTCCTTATGCTTTGTTACTCCTTATGTACATGGATTCTCTCCATTCTACCTCTCTTGAGATTTAGAATCATAGGATCATTGTTGATCCTATCATGATCAACAATGATCACAAATTGCTTCTGCCACAATATGATCTTCCTCTACCCCAAGGTGATCTTCCTTTTCTCTGATTATTGTACATTTTTGACTCGTGTTTCCATCAATGAAAACACACAATCAATAATGCCAACATAATGTACCCTTCTTATTGCCATACCAGGTAATTTATATTTCTCCTCGCATGTACTAAATTAGACAATGTTGTAGTAGAAGTAGGAGAATACTAATACAAATACAAAACCAAGGGAATTGACAAGAGAGAATGAAAGAGGAAAAGAGGAGACACAATTATCAGCCAAAAACCAACTAAAAGAGTTATTGAATGGAAGGTAGGGCCATATCTTGAAGATAATTCCATCTAGACTGCCTCTTCTCTTCATGTGTTTGTAGGAGAGAATGTCATGTCTGTGTATGAAATATTTGTAGCATTAGAAACCTCAAAGACTAATATGGCAGAACTAGAAGGAGTGTTAAATACACAAATGGATGACATCGCTACTAAATTTTAGAAGGGAATTATAATTGCATAAATTCTCCACAAAAAATAAATGGAAAAGGCCCTACGAGCATAAAAGTATGAGATGGAGGCAAAGTTTGAGAAGAGGGACCACACATCTGAAAATTTGGAAAGAGAAGAACTAGAGGCCCTCAAGATAAAACATTCCAAGGAGATAGAACAATTAAAGGATAAGTACACAGAAGAAATGACCAACCTGCAAATAGAAAGCATGGAGGCCAACAAGTTTATTGAACAATTGGAACACAAAATTCAGGGATTGGATAAAAATAAAGAAACACTTGATAAAACCATTGAATAAAGTAAAGAAGGAGCTCTCATCCTAGAATTTCTAAGGGAACAAGTCATGGATATTAATAAGGAACTAAAATCATAACAAAGGAAGTGTTTATATGTGCTAAACGACATAAAGAGGAATCAAGATGATTGGATGAGGCTTGAGGATTAGTTAGAGGAGATAAGAGACAAGTATCAAAAGGATAACGATGTCTTTGATAGAATTGTGGATTGGCAGGGTGTGTACAAGAACCCACCAAATACCTTGCCACTCTACACCGGTCTAGACAAAGGCTAAAAGACCAAGTCTTTTTTTATACTTGGAAGATCTTGCTATAAGATATCTAAAGAATATAGAAGACAACAACAAAGGAAAATAATAGGTTGTAGAATCCCTCTAGTGATATTCTAGAAGAATACAGAATGAAAATCATGCCTAAAATTGATGAGGCAATCCCTATTGAATTGAGAATAAATAAAGTAGAGGAAAGAAGGGAAACCAGTCAGAAGAACATTAAAGATCCCACAAAATCTAATAAATAGATCTTAAATGAATACCTGATGAAACCAATGAAGCTAATCACACTATACAAAAGCTTCATAAAGAAGATTGAGCAAGAATTGAAGTTGGAAGTCACCACCAATTTTGTTTACGAAGAACTAGATTTGGAGAAAGTGCAGCTAAGAAAACTGGAAAAGACCACAGAGGAATATGTGTTATGGAAGGGATACAAATATCAAATGGAAGTGAAAAGGGTCTCATGATTTCCTTAATTTTTGTAACTTATCTTTTTATTTTTTGTTCATTCTCACTTGTTGTAATCTAAAAAGGGAATATGAATAGACAATCCTAAACTGTTCTCTGACAACAACAGTTTCATAATGTAAATAATCCCTCTTCTTTTATAATATTCTTCTAGGAGGAAACCAATGCACCTTATTTGAAGTACAAATCTTCTAGGAATCTAGGGAAAAACACAATGCCTTAAAGAACAACACTTGACATATTGAGGTTGTAGGAAGCTTCTAGGATTCAAGGATATTGAATGACACCTCAAACCACCATAGATGACCTCT
>SNQJ01S0175246.1:0-20130 GCA_010110895.2 Picea sitchensis | reverse complement strand
ATTAGGTTATTAGCCTCCAAGAGAAGAAGTCGGCCAGAAATAATAATAATATACTGAACATACACATATCCAGAAGGAGAAGTCGGCCCCAACAAATATGGCAGAACCAGTATAAATACAGGGCGCCAATTCTCATTTTGACATATCTCAGAATTGCAGTTCCCAATTTGGTGCGCACTGCAGTTCCCAGTTTGGTGTGCACATGTGGAGGAGGGTTGCAGGTGCAGTTGCAGTAGCAGCTAGTTTTTAGTGTTGGCTTGGAATATCTCTTGGCTAAGGTTTGGACTATCTGATCAGCTATTTTTGGTGCGCTATCCTTGGAGGAAGATGTGATACACCTTGTTTGGCTATCTAGCCTAGGGTTTGCTTCCGGAGTAATTCTCAGTCAAGGTTAAGGTTCTCAAAGGGTGGCTTCGGCCTATGGTTGGATGACGAGGGTATCGTCAATGGTAAAATGAGCACACTATCTTCTATATTCTAACAGAAACATGGGAGGCGGGGAAACACAACTAATAATACCTCTCATCTATGAGTTGATCCATAAGATATTCAATTCCACACCCTTTACAACTTGGTACATTACGTTCTTCATTACCTGGATTCGTGGTGTGTATAAAGAATCTATGCATTTTGAATCTAGATCGAATAGCTATGAAAGAAAATAGGTAGCGATTTCTAAATGTTATGGACAAATGACAAAAATCGGTAGAGGAATCGTCGTCGTTTTTTCATCAGCTTCTCATTGGCAATGTTGGGTTCGTGCCAATTTCAAATGAGCTCCATGTTCAACAACAAGATTATGGGGCTGACAAATGGGATGGAAAGAGGCTAGGGAAACATGGGAGGAGGGGCAACACCACTGATAATGCCTCTCATCTACGATTTGATCCATTAGATATTTAGTTCCACGCCCTTCACAACTTGGCACATTGTGTTCTTCATTACTTGGATTTGAGGTGTATATCCATGTGATATTTGCAATTGTATCCTCTGATTAAATATTTCCTTATGTCCACACTTCTAAATTTTTCAACATATTCACTACATATCAAATCATGAATGAAAAATTTAAAGGACAAAGAATATTCATTTGATTTGTAGTCTGGCAATAGTAAACGAAAAAATCAAAGGTTGAAAAGAAACACAAAAAGACTAATGGGTTAAAATTTAACCTACCTTATGGAGAAACCTTCACATAATACGCTTTTGGAATTGATCATCTTTGTTAAAATTCTAAATAGGAATTTCCTAGCCCACTTGAAATTCATATAAATTGTTGGGCAATTAAGTTCAGTATACATCTCTACATCCTATAGTGAAACTGGCATAGTGCCATTTGGATGAATTTTGTAGGAAGTTATAGATGGTTGAAAAACACTTATACTCCCCCTCAATTGAATTATCGTCCTCCATTATGTTTAATGAAACCCATTTATATTAAAATCACCTCAACTACCCTAGTTTTCATGTAACAAGTAACAATTGTTTCCACCTACCCAACAATATATACAAATATTCAAGAGGAGATGAGTAAGATAAGAGGTGCTTCTTTTGCTCCAACTTTTCGACTTATTGTTCACCTTACTGTAACAAATTCACTATATTTAACAAATAAGGACAAGGTTCTCTATGGAGTTATGTACAGGTTGGGTTCCTAAGTTCCTTATATAGGGGCATCGGATAAGAGAGCATCTTTATGCCAGGATAGTCCCAAATATCTCATATTTCTATCTTGCCTACCTCACATATATTGAGTATCTCTATCCATTAGATTTACCAAATCAAGAATCCCTTTTGGCTTGCTTGTAGCACGACTTTCAAATCTTAGTGCCTTTCCTGGCTAAGTTCATTTTCCCCACTAATGCAACTCACTCTCAATGAGGCTAAGGCAGGTAATCTATTCCTTCTAGCATAGATATGCCATAATTGTGCTCAAGTCCAAGTTGTATGTTGGTAAAGTCCACGACAATACATCTCGAGCCTTCAACTCTCAGTCACAATCTCTACTACACTTGAATAATGCAATCTATGATCTGATTTTATATAACAATAAGAACTTTTATACATGATCAAATTCTAAAACCACATGCAATTCAAAAAATGATTACTTAAAATACAATAAATGATTACCTAATATTTGGATATGTATTTTAACTTGATTGTAAATTTGGATCATTAGATTAAACTTTAGCTGAGAGAGTTCCTTGTCCCACAAACAAGGAGGTCTCATACACCAATTTGGTATATGTCTTAGAGGTGGAAAATCCCAACAACAAAGTTAACTATTCATTTTAAATGCTTTGAATGTATTTTAACTTGATTGTAAATTCAAACCATAAAAAATAATCATCAACATCAAAGTTAAGTATTAACATTTGTGTTGGTCCTAGAATCACATTATGTATCTTTGACTTCATATAACAAAAATAATCTATAAATGTGATTTAACCAAACAAAACTATTTTTTACACAGAAACAATGATGTGATTTCAATAACGAATCAGTGATATAACCTCCTCTTATATAATGTTATCTATAAATTTGGCATCTACAATTTCATCCCATACAAAAAGCAAATATTGACTTATTATCCTCGCGTATCTTTTGTGGTATGTAACTTCTGCTAAATATAGTGTTTCACAACCACTTGTCTCTTACCATTCAACCTAACACTTTCAAAGTGCACTGACCACTTTCTATCTGTTGTTATTTGCTGGTAAGAATTTCATTTATAATTCATTGGATTAACACGATTTATGTTACTAAATATGATGCATTTCATTATCAAATTGGGTTAACATGATTTATGTTCCTAAATCAGATGTGGTCAATGTACACTATTTAAGGAATGACAAAATCAATTAATGAATCCCATTGCCTAAGTTGAATGCTCTTATCTTTCCTTGCCACGACCCAATGTGAATGGCATTATATAAAGATTCCAGATTTCCTGAAATGAAAAATGACAATGTGGCCTACCACTATTCATTCCATGCCAAGCATATGACTACATAAAAAAATCCATTTGAATTGAATCATATTGATCGGTTAGAAAGTTGTTGCTGAGCACTAACCAAATTAATTCATTAACTTTGGGGATTTCTCTTATACAATTCTTCTTCTTGAGCTTTTAAGTGTAGTGTATCAACCATTAAAATCGCAGTCAAGTCCGAGTTAAGTTTTTCCTTGGTTGTTACTGTGATTGAGAGAAAATGAATTCATAGAGGGGTTTCTCCTGATTCATTTCCCATGGTGTTTCCATCTGTTGGCCCTCGACCAAGTTTTGAGGAAACCTTGGTCAGGTTTGGACCACTTTTGGAATTCGACAGATTGGTCGAAGATGGAGCGCCTAGGCGGAGCTGAGATTGTGGATCTCATCAATTTTGTGGGCTTTGTAAAGGGTTATTTAGGGTTTTTGTAATGGGTTATGGGATGTCGGCCCATGGGGTTTACCCATGATTAGGCCTTATTGTAAGGGATTGTAAAACTATAAATAAGTAAGAATGTATGGTAGAAGAAAAATCCCTTTTTGAGAAGTCGGTAGTGGCTAAGTGCAAGTAGTTTTGAGTTGCTCTGTGCAATAGAAGGTGTATCTATTAAGGCTTTGTGTTCAATAGAGAAGTTGGCTCGGTGCCTTGACCTAGTTTGGAAGGAGGATTTGGTGCTCGGTGCGTAGATCTCCTGTCCTATGTGAAGCTTGACTCTGTGGCTTAGTGCACATGAGTTGTTGAATGTAAGAGATTGACGAATAATAAAGAAGACGAATCCGTTGGTGGACGTAGCCCCACACTGGGGTGAACCACGTATACCTTGTGTCTTTGATGTGTTTTGTGATGTGTTATTTTTGTTATTTATTTGCTAGTGCCTTGGTTATTATGTATGATAGATAGATCTGTTATTGATTAGTGATTTACTTGTGTGAAGGATGAATGGATGTTAGATCTAACTTATAATGCTAAGTGCTCTGGGTATATTTTCATTTGTTACTGCGTCGATCTATCTTTGGGTATGTTGTGCGATGCTAACAAGATTAATGCATGTTGTTCCTAAGTGTTACTAGAATATCCTACGAAGTGTTATTATCACATATATGTGTCCCATCTTGGTTACAGACACCTACATCCTGTAACCCCCCCTGCTTCTACCTCGGGTGAGACTTCGCGTGCTCCGCAGGTGTTGCCGAAAGGGTCAGTAGTTAGGGTTTTGTTAGTGCACTCTTGAGTGTTGAACCCTGGGTCTACCCCTATACCAACAAATGGTTTCGTTGTCGGGACCTGAAACTGTGATTGCTGGGAACTGAAGTAAAGAAAAGAGAAGCTATGTGTGTAGATCTGTTGTTGAAGTGCGCAATACTCTACTTGAATTGCAAATATCTGTGCTAAGAAAGAAATCTGATCTGAAGAAAGAGGTAGGATCCTAAAAGAGGTAAGCTTTGTGCTTTGACAAGAGAAAGATAAGTGGATTTTTTTTTCTTCAGAAGCATGAATTTAAGTATGTTTAATAGGTTATGTCCTAGTCTGAAGGCTAGGGCACAATTGGATGAAAGAGTTGATTTGAGTAAATTTAATGGAAATGAAGAAATGTATGTTATTCCTATGCATAGAAAGAGTTTTTGGACTAATAAATGGATGCAGGAACCTAGAATTTGTTTTTGCAGATTGCAGGTCCAACACTGTGATCCTAGTACGCAATACAAAAGAGGTTGGGGAACGCTTAAAAGAAAAGAGGATTAACTTTGTGTTATAATTGCAGAAGATCGGGACATCTTGCTAAGGAATGCCTTGGCACAGGTCCTATTTGTCTTTGTTGTAAGATTGTTGGTCATGAGGTTGAGGATTGTCCAAGGATGATTGCTAAAGTCGAAAGGATGAACGTAAGACAAGAAAACTATGAAGAAAGTCAAGAGACTAAGGGCATGTTAGGAAGTCATAAAGAGAAAGAATCAGAGGAAGTTTAGACTACAATAATATAGTTGAAAGAAATGATGGATGTTCACAAAGATGTCAGTTTACCAGAGATCCTGAAAGTAAAACAACACATAAATGCAAGAATAGAAGACTTCAACATAGACTGTATCTTGGATGAGGAAACACAAGTAAATATTATGACAAAAGAAACTTGGGAAATTTTGGGAAAGCCTACCATGGTACCTTCATTGGGAAGGATAGGCTTGTTTAAGGGTAAGATGATAACCTTATGTGGAAGAGTTACTAATGTACCTACTATTGTTCATGGAACATCGACTGAAGAGGAATTTGAAGTCATTACATTTGTTGACGCCCCCTTCCCACTGTTGCTAGGTAAGACTTGGATTGAGAAAGATCAAATCAGAAGGAAAGCAGAGGAAGAGACCACAAAAAAGAAAAAGAAAGAAGTAAGGGATTTCATCTCTAGAAAAATAGATCGACTAATAAAAGAACGAGAGGATACGTTGAAGCAACAAAACAAAGTAACAACGCGGGAGGGACATAAGACAAGATAATTAGCTATCAAGGTTGAAAGAATGCAAGAAGGCTTGAAGAACCTATCTATTCAAGAAAGAATTATATCCACCTAAGAAGTATTAAGAGAAGGGATATTAACTTCAGACTCTTTGAGGGCACCTCAACAGTGCGAAGTCACTGCGATAAAGGAAGATAAGAATAAGAATGGAAAGAGGATTCCATAAACAGTTAAAGAGACTCGGATCACAAGAAAGAAGGCAAGGAAGATCAATAAAAAGAAAGCTAAGTTGGAAAAGCTACAAGAAGTTACAGAGACCAGATGGAAGACTTCGTAGACTGAAACCTCGCAGGAGGCAGGTTCGCAGGATTTGAGCCTCGCTGGAACAGCAGGACCGCGCAAAATGGGACTTCACCCTGGCAAAGTTATATGACCATTGGAGGTGCCCTGACCATTAGAATGATGCTCCAGAATGGTTAGAAAACGTATTTATGGGCTAACGGACCACTTTTGGACGTTGAGATCGTGCCATAACAGACAAATTCACATTGATGGAAGCATTCTTGGTCGTTGGAAGAATCTGTTACAAGGCTCCGCTTATTTAACTTGTTGGTCGTTGCACCGGGACCACTTTTTGCTAACTGTGATTAATTGAGCCGAGAAGAGAATTGATTGTGTGTCAAACTGTGTTATCTGAAGATAGACCTCGTTGTTCGTTTGTCTACCCCGCTTATCCGTTCGCCTACCCTGACCTGTCTGTTTAAAACTGAGAATGTAGGGAGAACCTACTAAATTAGAGAAGTCTGTCGAGGAGGTCCTCAAGAAGCTAATGGCTGACATACAGTTATCTGAAGGTGTCCAGGCGTCGTCGACTAGGGGACTACAGGCTTCCCCTTCGACTGGACATTGTTCTGGCCATGTTAACCCCGTGACTGAGTAATGAAGTAAGCATCGTGACGATCTGACTAATGCGAAGTAGATCCCGATGATCCTACCCGAGTACATTCCACCTTCGGTTGGCGTCGTTAACCACGAAAACATCCCATGAGATTATGAGTACACTCTGTTCACTGTGTACATTCCAAAGGGAATACGTGTAGTCGGGAGCCAATTAGGATAGATCCCGCTACTGAAGAACAATGATTTCAATCTAGGCAACATGAAGAACTATGTTGTGTTAGCATCCCACCGCTACTTGACGAAGTCAACTTGTAAGAAGCCTTGCCTCATCTCCCAACCATGGATTAAGGGGCTGGCGCAGTCCACTGTGTTGAATGTGATGAAGATTCCCCATTTTGGTCGTCACCAGGAGGTTAACGCTTGCGTTAAACTCCTCTTGTCATGCTATCATGGCAGATACTTGTGGCTCGACCGGAGGATTACTCTGGATCCAACACTAATCCACCAGATTACAGGCTTAAGTATGAAGGGACCTGACCCTCAACAGTTTTATCCAGGGAAGGCCTCGGACCACTCCCTGGCACAATGCATCAAGGAAGCTTACGACAAAGTTGAAAAAGGAAAGTGAGGTTACAAGGTATCCTCTATATAGGATGGCACAGTGCGCCTCGCTTGCCAATTCATATCTAGCAAGCTCATAAGGAAGAACCGCCCCACACAGGTCACCAGGTTCATGGTGGACCTCGCAGGAAAATGTGTGGAGGGCATGCAGATGAACTGGGTGAGTTACCTCGTCAATGAACTAGAGAAAGATTGCAGCGAAGCCCAGGATCTGGGATATGAATTCCACTTCAGTTGGATGATCATTTCGATTGCATTTGTCACTTGGCAAATGCCTGAAGGAGCCACCTTCCCGGAGATCGAACCATAGGAGTTGTTGGCCTCTAGGTTTTCGACCTTGTGGTACACCAATGACATGATGAAGCAGTGGCAGTCCAACATTGTGTTTCATGCATATTATCAACAATTGAAGGTTTCCATCGAGTCATTTCCATGCATGACACCGTGCACCTTGCACCAATACAGACCAATAACAAAGTTCCGCGCAGATCCGAATTTCATCTATATCATTGCACGCAGAGATGAGAATAAGGAATAACTACAGTCATACTACAAACTGACAAATGAAGACATGGAGTAGATCACAAAGGAGTGGTCGGAGGAATTTCTGGCACCTGTTGTTGATGCAGAACTCTCTGACATTGACACCATAGGAAGCCCCATGGTCACCCGAGTTGAGCATGTCGGACAGTTCAATGGGACGAAGAAGAAGAAGAAGAATCAGGAAGAAGTCCAGGATATAGAGACTAATGAGGAGGACAATGCCTCTGAAGAAAATGGATCTGGCTCGCTAAGAGGAGGAGGAGACAAAGCAGATGGACAATGAGGAGGGGATAAGAAAGGAGGAGGCGAAGCTACACTACCGGAAGACCCCTCTACTGGAACAATCACATTGCAGAAGAGGAAGGTTTCTCCAAAGAAACCTTCAGCAAGGAAGAATATGCGCACTAATAAGCCCCAGTTGGAGGCCACGCTCACGGAGGATGATATCAGTCTGGTCCACGGAGCTATGGAGGACGCTTCTGAGGACATCTTGCAGAGATATGGAGAGAAGCAAGAGGAGCTATATGGGAGAATTGAGAAGGAATTAAAGGAAGTACAACAAGCTATTTGTTTGGTCAGCGTAGTACCCACTGCGCCTTCCTCGTCACAGATTACAGAATTGGGGGATAAACCAGCCCAATTGAGAACACTGGCAGATGCGATAGAAGCTCGACTTCAGAGAATCCAGGAAGAGAAGGAGAAGGCTACATAAGCCTTGAAACAAGAGAAAGATGAATCCTTAGAGAAATTACGAGTAGTGCGGTATAGTCTAACTTCCTATGAAAGTGAGAGAAGAATTTCAGGTGATGCTCCAAGAGGAAAAAGCCCAGCTATAGAGAGAAAAGGAGAAGTTGCTCGCAGAGTGGGCCACGGTGAAAGAGGTAGTGAGCAAAGCATGTCATTCTGTGATAGGCTTGGCACAAGAGGAACATGAGTTGGTCGAGGCTCAAGTGGTGAAGCTCGCTGAGACCATCCAACAACTTCAAGTGAGGATAATAGAATTAGAAGCCCAAGAAGTACCGAGCACTCCGCAGGAGGTGCGCAACTAGAGGGAGGAGACCACTAAGAATACAATTGTAAGAATCAGAGCCCTCGCCTCAGAATGCAAACAACTGAGTGATAGAAGCGCACAAACATATGAACGCCTCGCAAAGGATCCAGAGCTAAGGATGCTGGAAGCACAGTTACAGGAGGCACAACAACAAACATTGTCAGTACAGGCGTAGATGAAGCTGCTCACTATAGTTGAAAGAATGAAAAGATCCTAGGAGCACCGTGCAGTGCAACAACAGATCACTGCCCTCTAGGGCAGGGTAATGGAAGTCACGCAGAAGCTACAACCTGTGCAGAAGGAAGCTTGCCAGTTGTTCGAAGAGATTGATGGACATGGATCACAATTGGACCAAGTTGTTGTATCAGTAGAACAACGCGTGGAAGGGCCTGTTACAGAGCCGACGGTCCAGGAGCTCGCTGAGCAGGAGGCTCAGGCAAAGCAACAAGTCGAAGCAGCTCGAGTTAAGCTCGAGGCCTTCAAAGCAGCGTTGTCCAAACCTGAGTGACTTGGGACGAGTCACAGGTGAGTGTTGGGGGTCTGTTGGCCCTCGACCAAGTTTTGTGGAAACCTTGGTAAGGTTTGGACCACTTTTGGACTTCAACAAATTGGTCAAAGATGGAGCGCCTAAGCGGATTTGAGATCGCAGATCTCATCGATTTTGCGGGATTTGTAAAGGGTTATTTAGGGTTTTTGTAATGGGTTATAGGATGTTGGCCCATGGAGTTTACCCATGATTAGGCCTTATTGTAAGGGATTGTAAAAGTATAAATAAGTAAGAATGTATGGTAGAAGAAAAATCCCTTTTTGAGAAGTGGGTAGTGGCTAAGTGAAAGTAGTTTTGAGTTGCTCTGTGCAACAGAAGGTGTATGTGTTAAGGCTCTGTGCTCGATAGAGAAGTTGGCTCGGTTCCTTGACCTAGTTTGGAAGGAGGATCTGGTGCTCGGTGCACAGATCTGTTGTCCTACGCGAAGCTCGACTCTGTGGCTTAGTGCACAAGAGTTGTTGAATGTAAGATATTGACGAATAATAAAGAAGATGAAGTCGTTGGTGGACGTAGCCCCACACCGGGGTGAACCACATATATCTTGTGTCTTTGGTGTCCTTTGTGTTGTGTTATTCTTGTTATTTATTTGCTAGTGCCTTGGTTATTATGCATGATAGATAGATCTGTTATTGCTTAGTGCTTTACTTGTGTGAAGGATGAATGGATGCTAGATCTAACTTATAATGCTAAGTGCTTTGGGTATATTGTCATTTGTTACTGCTCCGATCTATCTTTGGGTATGTTGTGTGATGCTAATAAGATTAATGCATGTTGTTCCTAAGTGTTACTAGAATATCCCGCGAAGTGTTATTATCATAGATCTGTGTCCCATCTTGGTTACAGACACCTGCGTCATGTAACCCCCCCTGCTTCTACCTCGGGTGAGACTTCTCTTGCTTCGCAGGTGTTGCCGAAAGGGTTAGTAGTTAGGGTTTTGTTGGTGTGCTCTTGAGTGTTGAACACCGGGTCTACCCCTATTCCAACACCATCTGTGAACAACATCACAACACCATATCCCTCTCCATTTTTTGCAGAGGTGCTCTGCCATCCGCCTCTGTCAACCAATAACGTATGGAATAATTTGGTTCTCAACAATGAAACTCAGTTAGAATACATTCATCCTTACCTACTCCAATCTTCCCATTGATCACTTTACATATCTTACCCTAACAGAGTAGCACAATCTGGAGTCATCTATTAGGTCTTCACCGCCAACATAATTATCTATGCCTTAGTCCTCGACCACCATATTATTTCCATCTTCGACGACCTGAGCATCACTTTACAACTCCTAGGCTCGAGTATCATTCCTCTCATGCGAGAGAGCCCTTATATAACCTGTATAGTCGAGGGCGACGAGCTCAAAATATCTTTTGTGCACATGTCGCTCCGCTTGTATTCAAGCTATCACAACATGAAGCATAAGATCATTTTCGACAAGGGGCAGACATGGTTGATTTACAACTCAATTCCTCTGTATCTTGGAAAGGATCTCGGCGTCACCAGATCCTTCCACGACATTATCCAAATAGCCATAAATCCTGCACTGACAGATGATGGATCTTCTTCAACCGAGTGGATCTTGAACCAATCCAACTCGGCTCATCCCATTTCGAGTCATGCCGATATAAGCACGCCTTTTAAGATCATATATGAATGAAAAAAAAGAGGACGAGAGTCGCTTCTCATGCTCTTTATTTCCACAGATTCATAGACACCCCCCACCGACGAAAGGGAAAGCAAAGGGAAAGAAAAAAAGGGAATGACTCACCTGGAAAGTCATCTATCGAAGCGACAGAAGAATGATAATTTCCTGCAAGACAAAGAGCAGCGTCTCCATCCTGGGCAATGCCCAGATGAAAAAATGAAAATGGAGATACAAACCGACCGAGCGATAAATGGAGAGACAGATTGACCTAGCGATATTGTAAATGTTGAATTTGGACCCGACAACTGTGAAAACAAGTGGTGATTTCTAATTTTTTATGGATAGACGACGCCTGTAAAAATGAAAATGGAGAGACAAATTGACTGATGTTGTAAATGCGAGTCTATCTTTCAAATCTGGACCAGACAATTGCGAAAACAGGTGACTATTTCTAATTAGTTATGGACAGACGACGAAAATCGCTAGTGAAACCCTCCCTTAAAAGAACACCTTTGACGTAAAAATAGAAGAAAGAAATATGAAGGTCACACTTTTTCAAAACATGAGCAAATATTTTACCAATATAAATTACTTCAATAAATAAATAATATTTTATTGTTATATTGAATTTGATTTTTTAATAAAGGTGTTTTTTACATTTTAATATGAATGAAATGTATAATATAATATAATAGTAAGAAAATTGAATATTATATAAAGTTTGAATCACTTGAAAACTCATTCATTGAATGAGATGTGTAAAATAATATAATTTTAATAAATTAAAATTAAAAAATAAATTTATTTTTGAAAAATATTAATTATAATAAATAAATAAAAATTAAAAACTTATGAATCAACGTATCTTAATTCAAATTCATTAAACATCTCATTTTTATTTTATTTTTTGTTAAGTTAAAAACTAGTATCACTTATTTACTATATATACCAAAATAAATTATACAGTCATCTTTTTGGTTGGGATTTGCGTACACGTGAAATTAAATCGCTCTCATGGAATATCATCAAAATATAGTATTTTAATGGTTTTATCTTTAGTCCAAGTGTTAAAAAAAAGACTTTCAACGTTAACATTGGAGAGTTATGCATATTATCTATCTAACTAAAAAAATCACAAA
The DNA here is from genome assembly GCA_010110895.2 of Picea sitchensis. NCBI lineage: Eukaryota > Viridiplantae > Streptophyta > Pinopsida > Pinales > Pinaceae > Picea > Picea sitchensis. Next base: position 8,239 of record SNQJ01S0175246.1, on the reverse strand, counting down.
GATTCAAACTCGTTATTCAACGCTTGGAAGAGGTGTGGACTCCTCCTCAACAACCTCCAACTAGTTCAATGTTCCCCTCCCTAGCTTGTGCTTACTCCGGTTAGTATGGTTCTTTATCAACCTCAATTGGATTTTCTTTGATCCCTGCCAAGTTGATTGTGCCATCCCTCTATTTTTAATTCCCCTCTTCTTATGTTTCATGAGAAAGAGTGATCCTAACCCCAAACATTGTGATGCAATCTGTTTCAAATTTCCATTCGAAAATTCTCAAGGTATGGAGAATTTCTTATTGGTCCTCCTTATCCTTCTCCAACACTTGGGCTACCAACGTCTTGACCAGCCAATATGTCTCCGCTATGTGAAAATACTTTGTATCCCGTGTCCTCCACCTAATATCAAACCTCCTCAAGAATTTCAATGTCTAACATATTTTCCAACTTTTCTATTATAACAACCTCCACTTCCTCCACTTCCTCCTTTGCTTTGACAGTACACTCGTCCTCGTATCTCTTCTCTGCTTGCTCTGTTTCAAATTCTTCCCTAGTCATTATTACCCGAGCTCGTAAGGAGGATGTTCTACCAGCCGCCGTCTTCCCCTAATTCTTCCTTCCTTCCCCCCCTTTACCTACTCCTTGTGCCATCTCGAAAGCTTGATCCCAACACAAACATTAAACAACACCTCCACCTTCTAGTAGTTGAGAATCATAACCAACACAAAAGAATCCACCCCCAACTCTTTCCAGCATCCATGTTCCAGCACGATAGGCCTCTGGAGCCCACAAAATTATCCAGAAATCGAGCCGCCTCTGAGCCACTAGACCCACCTAGTCTACCCGCCTTGAACCATCCCCTCGTTACCTTCTCTTGTAAGTGCAAGCTCCCCCCTAAAAAGAAATGTCCTTCACCAAGACTACACAATTTCCTCTCCCATTTCCCAATCGGGCTAACCATCACTATGCCACCCTGCTCATTTGAAAATAGGATTCTCCTACCCATGATGCTTATCATTTCCATAACGCCAAACTCCTGCCTCAACCAAGCATAATATTACACATCCTTCACTGTACCATCCTCCATGATAACAAAGCCACCTTGCATTAACCACTTCAACACTCCCCTGTACCTTGCATACACGCACAATGAATATGTGACATAACCGACCCCCTAAGTACCTTTTTAAGGGATGGGGTATTAAATTTTCGCTTCTTCTAACAACCTTAAATCTTCTCTATCATAGTTCCATCCTCTCATGCTCGTCAAGAGCTTTCCAAGGTCGGTAATTTCACTTGAAACTGAGCTCTGGAACAAAAGCTATGACCTCTCGAAGTTCTTGGGTTTACATAGACAATGTGTCTCTCACTGTCACGTGGCATTCATGTGATGTTTCTTTGTCCATGCCAATTGACATGGTGACACCCGGGTCCTAATGTAGCACTAGCCTAGCTTGCCACAATGGAACTTCATTCCACGCAAGCCTACAATTATTGTCGCTCAAACCTTCTTCCAGTGCACTTCATCACTTACCTTTGACCCCACTCAGCTTGTCATCCTGTTAGTAATGGACATTTGTCGTCCTAATGGTGTCCTATCCACCTTGTTGGGAATTCGTGTCATCCACCATACACTATTCATTTTCGCAACCCATGTATTCTACCATACTTAGTCACCTTACTGTATTCATAGATTCATGGGTGGAAGTCTTGAGAACTCATGGTCTATATTCATACCTTTCATGAACTCGCCACCAACACTTAGCTTATTTTTCATTCGCGAACTCACAGACTCGTGGACACATAATTATGTACCTCCCCTTCATAAGTTCATCCGAGAAATATCAACACTTAACCATTTTTGCACCTAGGTGGATTCCTGGACGTACAATTTTGTACCTCCCCTTCCTTTCTTCTAACACTCAACACTTATATTATTTGGTGATTTTGTTGGGTTCGCGGGTTGGTGGACTCATAGACTTGCAGACTCATTCATCTCACCTTCCCATCTCCGTGTACTCGCCATGCTCCTAAGTCTATGGCCTACACATTACACCCACCATATCTTCTTCACAACCTACAAACTTACTCCCCCTATTAAGGAACTTAGCAAGGTTTGAACTCCATGAGGGCACATACCCTCTATTGTCTCAACCAATTACATGCTGGCACATGTTCCCATCGTACACGTAAGATTTCTCTGTCAGTGTGACGCCACCCTTTTTCCTCAACCAAACTTAAATAATTACCCCCACCGATCTAGAACTGAGGTTACTTGATGCCATCCCAATAGATCCAACGGTGGAGAAGGATTCTTAGAGTTTCTTTCATCAGAGTGTCATATTCCTTTGCTACTCCGACATTCCTACTGCGATCAATGGTCATGATTTCTCTAAGAGTTTCTTAGATGGGTTGAATGGTTTTTAACAATTCTAGATCCTTCGCAAGTTCTCATACGAGAGGGACCTCGATCGATGGCCAGGATCAAAACTCTGTGCCAAATCAACGACTATGATTCATCCAAGGAAAAGCATAGGAATTCTTAATTTGGTTAATACGAATCCCGATTAGTGGCTCATAACTTCTTCCATGAGAAGTATAAATCTTACCTAGCCTTAAAGGAAATGACACCTCCTATTCAAGTAAGCCAAAGTTTTCTCTCTTATCCGCTTTAATGCAAAATTTTGAACTATGAACAGTCCATACCTGTACAAGATATCTCTAGTCTGAGTTGAACCATATCAAGCCATAACTTCAACCCTAATAGCAGTGAATCATGTGGGAAAAGATTCACATGTGTGCAGGGATATATATAACACCTGCAATATTATAGGTAAGGGTCATATAGACATAATATTTACACAGACTCTATGCATTGTGCCATTCTAGATAGTTCTCGCAATGCTATATGAACAAGTATAATTCCAACAGTCATTACCATGACAAAAATGCATAATTACCCGCTCCTCCAGTATAATTATGCCACTCTCTGAATATACACAAAATGTACAGATCCAAAAAACTCTAACAAATTATACTCACAAGCAGAGTTACAACTGCAATTATCATTATTTGTAACATAAAATCATCAAACAAACATACACATCCCTGAATCATTCGTAGGCAAATTCAGCCTTAAATTATAGTTTAATTACATGGGCTACAAAATACTTATCTATTACAGTTGATAGTCGACCGACTGATTGTTGGTGTTCACCTTTCCACCCAACCATAGACTCATATGCATTCACTCTTAGCATTATGGCCACCCCCGTGCCAAGCCATGATACCACTAGGGAATCTCTCTCACGTTCTCAACAAGATTGGAAGGTCACTCTCCTTCACTCTACTCTTGGTAGATATTTTCTGTACACCCACCTAGCCCAGGCCTCTTCGAGGTTTATCAAATGCCTTCCTAACATCAAGCTCATGGCCCTCTTAGCTTAGGTCGGGTTTTTTGGGTTCTTCGACCTAAGATTCAAAGTTTTTCAATCTTTTTTTTGTCCCTCTATGTTTTTCACAGTCAATACCCCCCCTTCTTCCATCTGCCCCTGTGTGTTTTTCTTGCACACCTCCTTAGGGAAGGTTCTTGACCAGTCCTCTTCCTTCTGTCTGAAGGAAATCCGTGGGTCAATCTGATTTATATAATTGGTATGTTGTCGTACCTATAGTTGACAGTCTCAAATGTCCTAACCTAATCTCCCATACATGGATTTATTTGGGGTAGTTGGTTGTCCAACTACCATCCTTCCTCATTAACTAATTTGCCTTGAAATCGGGGCTGAGGAAAATAATCTGAATATCAAATATTATCAGGAAGGAGATTTGGGTCATCTTTATCATGAGGGACCCCTCTCTAAGTTTCCTCACTATTTCCACTAGTGGTATCATGGCCAGTACTTAAGGCTTCACCCCCATAGTCAGTTGTTGACAATCTTAATGAAAATAATAATACATTTACATTGTTCACATGCCATGGAATGGAAAATGATTAACTATGATTAATTACATATAATCAGGGGTTTAGGAAAGGGGTGTTACAATCCCCTCCTCCTTCAAAGGAACAACGTTCTCGATGTTCTTTCTCAGTAACACCTACCATTGCCTTTATCATTCAACTGCTTCAATATCATTTTCCTTTTCTTGGTCTGGTGCTTTCCCAGACTCTTGGCATTTAGCACATGCCTACGACAATTTCAAATAGCAAGCATGCCAATTCATCATTTCATGCATAAACATTTTATTAATTTTCATAACTCAAGAGGGAATTTACAATCAACATAATACTTATTTGTGTAGTCTATGGATTTTCATCCATATGGTTGTCTCATTAACTTGACTCATTGTTTTCCTTGACATACCCATTGGGTGCATGATCCTAGTCAAAAAATGATAAAGTTTTAAAGACTCCCCTGAGTTCTTTCACATGAGTTGTCAAAGTATCCCCTTCCTTGCGGTCACTCACCCTCCAGGCTCAAGCTCATGCATCCCCGTCTCTATTATATAGCCCCTCGAGCGATCCATATTTCCTGTCGAGGCTTTCTCGCATAAGAAGAGTTTGTAGAAACTTCATTGAGTTTTACAGCCGAGGCATCCCTCACACTTGCTCTGTCGAGGGGTCCCTCTGGCCCGTGTCAACATGACACATAATTCTATGGGGATCATGACTTATCACATGGTTCTCATGTCACTACAATAGTCATTTTCCATGCTTTCCAGCTTTGAAAACCATCATCTATCCTTCCTGGACAGATATTTTTCCTCTCAACGATTTCAAGTTTCACATTTCTATTTTCAGATCTGTTTCATATAGGAACTAGATCTCACAAGCACAAGATTTCTTTCTCATGGCAGTTTGAATCTTTTATAATCAACATGCATTGGTCTTCCTTGTGGACTTACAACACTATCGTACCAATACCTCTCTTCCTGTAATTTCCACTTCAATCAACTAAACAAATTATTAGTTCTCGTGCACATTATATTTTCATTGCACACTTGTAGTGGCTCACAAACAATTTCAGAACTGTGCATACTGACAATCAAATTCATCTACTCAAAAAAGAAATAGCATTCCTTACACATGCATTATTTTAGCATACCGAGCCTTTTAAAATGCAATGAAACATCAAATGAGTTTAATCAATGTGCCAATATCCATGGCCACATTCACACACAATGCACCCTTGCATTGATTTTTAGATTATTACTTTTCATATTAGGCACTTTGCCTTGGTGGGTTGGAACTCAACCAACCTTTTACCACATGGTTGCTTATACACATTTATTTTATTTTTATTTTTTACAACAAGACTTTGTTTTCCTACTTTAGTTGATCACGATCTCAAATCAACATACATGAATCTAAAATTTTCACATGAATTCATTCAAGCATTCTTTCTTCATTCGTAACCAAGGTGCCAACAACCATGGCCACCCAATTTCTCTCTTTACCATGCTACAACTTTGGTAGAGTAGAATATTGGAAGGTCATCCTTCCATAATGGCCAGTCCATTGCCTGCCCTCTCATGCAAACATGAATTTCCTTAATTCATTAATGAACGTGTTGTTTATGAACACCCTTGCTCCCAATGATCCTCGATTAGTCCAAATGTTAATGAAACTTTGTTCATGAATTTTCTTGAAAGGATCTTAATTATCATTGGCTATCTAGTTTTATACCTCTCATCATTTAGGTTCTTCTTCGTGAATCTTACCCTGCTTAGGTATCAATGGTATACAAAATCCATTCAAAATAATTTTCATATCATTAAAATAATAAAATATTTCAGAAGGGATTCTTACCCAATCCCTTTCAAACCTTATGCCACATAGGCATGAGAAATATTTATACATGTTTGGTTGCCAACATTTATTCTGATATTACCTCATCAGCGGTGCTTCATGAGGACTCCCACGGTCCTTCCATCAATTCTCTTATCAACATCCTTCTTGCATTTAACCTCTACTTGAGGCCATCCACCATTAGCAACTGCCCTTTCCAACAAGTCAATCATTTCCTACATATAACATGCTTCATCACATTCACAAGCATATCAATTGTCATGTAAATTAAAAATGCTTCTATCATAGAATTTAACTCAATAAAACCTTTTCAGATATGCCCCAACATATCTCTATGCACTCGGTCACATCGCTCCTTAATGTGTTAGGTAATGCAATCACAGTTGAATTTTTAGTTGTATATATAACCATACAACTATCAACATTCTCATGTCTTAAACATTTTCACATATCAACATATCAACTTATCATACCAGAGAAGTACAATAATTAACAAGAAAGGAGTCAAGGAACTCTTCCCTTGTCCAACTCCTTTTACACAACCCGAGACTTTCATTCCAGATGAATTATTCCAAGGCCTCACCGCCTTTACTTAACATGGCTCAACCAAGCCTATTCATTTAAACACACTCATTGGTTTATTTTCATTTTACCAATTGTACTTGTTTTTAGAGTTGTTCTTTCAAGGTATACACTCTGTCTCAAAATTTCAGAACTTGAAAGTGAGAAAAGGAAAATAAACCTATTGCATAAGCAAAGAAGGAGAAACAAGTCCTCCTTTTCTCCTTTTTTGCTTATGCAATATGTCCCTCACGGGATCTTCCTGCTCTCTTCCTTGAGTAGTCTCAGCCAATTTCACCTTGACTTTCTCTGGTAAATCAACATGTCATAACATCAAGGTTCACTCGTAAATTAATTATGAACCAATGCCTTCTGCACATTTCCCAACCAGAAATCAGATTGCTCATCATTCATTGCATGTCTCCTTCGCATGCATTATAATTTAAAATGTAATCCAGGATTCTTGTACAAATAGTCTTCGTAGTCCATTGGCTAATTTTCCATCATTCATTAAGATTACGACTTTGTTTTCTTGACAAAGTCCTCAGACAGTTCCTCCACATGGAACTGTCTCATCATGCAACTTCCTTACTTCATATCTACCACTATCTGAGATGACCTCAACCTCGATTCAACCTCAACTTTGTCATTTAGTATTCTTGACTAATATTCCATGAGGAATTATCAACATGTATATTTATTATGCATGCAGATTGTGCATTCACACATGCACATTTATCCCATTAGTTTGCATTCACATTGTGCTTTAATCACGTGTCTTGGCATTTGGCGTGTGTGTCCATCATATGAACACTTTATTGTTTCATTTCCTTATCTATTCGAAATTAATTAGTTCATGATTGTTCACAATCGTTTATATGCAGTCCTTAAAAGCATAATTATGATGCCTTTTATCATGGCAACAAAGCATCCCTGCTCATTTGATTTTTTTTCATCAATTTAGACTAGACTTTACTGAGGAAATGGAACACATCCCTCTCAAGCTATTATTTCATCAAGACAAATTAGACCCTTCCAACATAGGGTCAACCATGCATTAATGGCATTTTTTAGATCTGACAGGTACACATATTGCCTCACATTTCACTTATTCAAACCTGCATATCATACTTTTAAGCATGTATGTGTATATTTACATATATGCAGGTGCATCACTTGCACCTTTTTTCCTCAGTCATTTCTGCCTTCATACTAAGCAACCTTATATTGCATTCCATTCATGCACTCAAGCATCCACTTACATCTATGGATGTTCAACATGAAATCTCACTATTTCACCTTTTTCCATGTCATTCACACACATGGACATTTCAAACTTCCATATCCTTCCTCCCAAAGATCTTACAACCACTCTTATGACAAGTCTCATAGAAATACTCACCACCATGTTGCCTTCTCCATTGAGAGTTTACACTCATTCACATGGCAAGTCTTGTAGACATATTCATAACTATGTTTCTCTTTCCATATGACAACAACCAACAAGAAAACACTCTTGCCTAAACTGCTATAAAAGTATGCAACGACCTAGAAATACAATTTGGGAAATTTCAAGAGTGCCCTAGGAAACAAAACAACTTATCAAGCTTCTCTTCATGCCTCAAACCATTCTTGGTCAACATACATTTTTATCAAGGGAATCCTTTTCTAGATTCCCTCTCACTACAACTTGAGCACACCAAGCCATATTCCTATGGCTACCATCCACTTTTGGATGTCATCTTGACCCATTGGTCACCTAGAAATGCCCCAATTCCTTTACTACATAATGTATCAAAAATTTCATTAACCATTCTACATTATTCTCATAAGGTAATGTGTAATCAATATCATCAGTGTTTTACTTATGTTGTTATACTCA
>SNQJ01S0175245.1:0-20130 GCA_010110895.2 Picea sitchensis | reverse complement strand
ATGAAACATGGAAAACATTATGTGCTTTTACTGTGGGAGGAAGTGCTAGCCTATAGGCTACAGGTCCCACTCTATCTAGAACTTCAAAGGGTCTACAATATCGAGGTGTCAACTTGGCACAAGCTCCCATCCTCAGGGAACTCTTCCTGGGCCTAACTCTGAGATATACGTGGTCTCCCGCCTGGAACTCTCTTGGAGTTCTCCTTCTATCAGCGTAGCTTTTCTGTCGGTTCTGAGCAACCTTTAGATTTTGTTTTATTTGAGTCACTTGTTGTTCCATTTCTTTCAACATGTCGGGTCCAATGGTAACTCTATTTACAGGATTACTCCAACTGACTGGAGTGTTGCACGACCTACCGTAGAGGACTTCGAAAGGACTCATCTTCAGGGATTCTTGGTAGCCGTTGTTGTAGGCAGATTCCACTAGTGACGGGAAATCTTCCCACCTATTGGGTTGATGCATTACATGCATCCTGAGCATGTCTTCTAATATTTGGTTCACCCTTTCCATCTATCCATCGGTTTGAGGGTGATAGGTTGTGATAAATAGTAACTTGGTCTCCAAACCAGCCATCAGTGATTTCCAAAAGTTGGAAGTAAATTTCGTGTCTCTGTTAGACACAATCTCTTTTGGAATACCATGTAGTTTGAATATCTCCTTCATGAATATGTTGGCGATGTATATTGCCTTACAAGTCGACTTGATGGGGATAAAATGAGTGGACTTACTCAATTTATCCACCACTACCATGATGGTGTCATTCTGTTTGGTCGAGGTTGGTAATCCGGTGATGAAATCCATGGAGATGGTTTCCCATTTCCATTCTGGGATTGGTAGAGGTTGTAATAATCTTGCTGGGTGTCGATGTTCTGCTTTTACCTATTGGCATTCTATGCATTTGGCTAAGTACTCAGCTATGTCTTTCTTCAATCCAGGCCAATAGAATTGTTTCCTGGTGGTCGTGATCATCTTCTGGTATCCTGGATGGCCAGTATAGGGTCTTTTGTGCAGTTCATCCATTATGAACCTCTTCAAGTCGTCACAATCTGGGATATACAATCTGTTTCTGTAAGTGAGCAGATCTCCTTCCATCATCTGGTAGCCTCCACAATTTATCCTTGTGGGTTCTTGTTGCAGGTACGAGGTCATGGTCTGGAAGAATCTATCTGTCTCTTGTGCATTTCTGACTCTTTCCTTGACATTCGTCTCGCAGGTGCTTACCGCTACCAGGTGAATTGTTTTCATGCTTCTACTAAGGGCATCAGCCGCCCTATTTTCCTTTCCCTTAATATGTTTGATTTCAAAGTCAAACTCGCTAAGGAGGGCAATCCATCTAGCTTGGCTGGCATTGAGCTTTGGTTGGTCAAACAGATATCGCAATCTACAGTGGTCTGTCATAAGTACAAACTTTCTTCTTAGGAGGTAATGCCTCCATATTTTTAAGGCGTGCACTATGGCGGCCAACTCTAGATCGTGGGTCACATAGTTGACCTCGTGTTCATTCAATTTTCGGGATTCATAGCAAACCACACTTCCTCCTTGCATAAGGACTCCTTCGAGCTCTTCCTTACAGGCATCTGTGCACACGAGGAAGTCATCTTCGGGATCGGCGATCTTCAACACTGGTGCGTGGGTCAGTAGATGTTTCAGGGTTTGAAATCTTTCTTCACATTTCTGTATCCACGTGATTTTTTTCCCCTTCTTTTGGAGGGTAGTGATTGGGCACCCAATCCCGGAGAATCCTTTTATAAATCTCCTATAGTATCTTGCCAAGCCCATAAAGGATATGATTTCTGAAACGTCCTTCGGGGTAGGCCATTCCATGATAGACCTGATCTTATCAGAGTCTATTGCTACCCCTTCTTCAAATAATACATGGCCCAAGTAATGTATTTTCTTCTGGAAAAATTCACACTTGCTAAATTTGGCATAGAGTTGATGTTCTCTTAGCACTTGAAGCACAAGCCTAAGGTGTTCCTCATGTTCCTCTCTATTCTTGGAGTAAATTAATATGTCATCAATAAAAACCAACACAAATTTGTCTAGGAATTTGCTGAGCACATTGTTCATCAAGCACATAAAAGTGGCAGGGGCATTGGTCAATCTGAATGGTACTACCACAAACTCGTAGTGACCATATCTCGTCCCGATGGCAGTTTTGTGGATGTCTTCGCACTTGATTCAGACTTGATGGTACCCAGATCTCAGGTCAATCTTCGAGAAGATAGAGGCACCTCCCAATTGATCGAACAAGTCATCGATCCTGGGTAAGGGGTACTTGTTCTTTATGGTTACCTTATTGAGTTGTCTATAATATATGCACAGTCAAAGGGTATCATCTTTATTTTTCACAAACAGGACTGGTTCTCCCCATGGAGACACATTGGGCTGGATATAGCCTCTGTCCATCATTTCTCTCAGTTGTAATTTAATCTCAACTAGCTCGGGTGTGCTCATCCTGTATGGTGTCCTAGACACTAGCACCGCTCCTGGTGCAAGTTCTATTGAGAAGTCAATGTCCCTTCTTGGAGGTAGACCCGGTATGCTTTGCAGGTGGATACTGGTGGCCTCCCACCTAATCCAACTAGCTGATTTTGTATGTTTTCATGTTAGAACATCTTGATGTACTTCTGGGACAGTTTTGGGCCCCCAAATAGTGTTATTTTGGCTCGCCACAGTCAAACTGTAAACGGAGTTAGAGTTTGATGGCGTAATGCATAGTTCTCGAAAAGACCTTTCCAAGGGCTATCACGCGCCTAAAACATATATCGTATGCAAAATTTACGACCCTAGGAAGTTAATGTACTAACTTACCCAAACGAGACCCACATGACTTTTGGCGTTTCATCTCCTAGGGTTAGGTTTTTGGATGTCTAAGGTTTTGACATTCCTATTTAACATAAAAAAGGCCTTCAAAGCCTCATTGCAATCATCTTCTTGTGAATGATCGTAGCGGTTACATCTCTTCTCAGAGATAAAGCTGCCACCATTCTAGCGAGTCTTGCACTCTGTATTTTTTTCAATCTCTTTACAATTCTTTCATTAATAGAAATCAAGTATTGTTGTATTTATCTGTGTCTGGAAATTTTCATGAGTTTTTCATTGTGATTTATTTTCTTTCATTTCGTTCCAAAAGTAAATCCAGATCATGTGAATGGCTAAAACCCTTGTGATTTCTTGTGAAATGTGAATGCTTAAAACCATTTTGATTTGTCTTGAAATGCATATTTCCCTAATTCCTCCGATGTGTTTGCCTTGACTTGAAATACGTTTCATAGGTTATTTCTAGAATATTGAAGGAGACAAACAAAGTACTTATTCCTGACAATGAAAGAATCTGAAAGAGGCCACACAAAGACATGATTGCACATGTTCAATTCTACACAGGGTGACATTGATCACAATTCCACTTCCACCTAAAACATAGATTCATCGTTGTCTCTCCCACATCACACCCATTTGGAAATATCCAACCTGTGTTGATTAAGGTCTTTGACTTCTTCTTGGAGCTGTCAAGTCTACTTCTCAGCCTTCTGGGGCCTACTTCATCACCTACTCCCTCTAGAGTGTGGGTAGCTCTGTGCATAAAGAGTTATTCCTCATTATCCACCACCCATTCATATATGATATCAATCCAAGCTCCAACATCCAACGCATAACCATCTCCCGGAATGGGCATCCAAATCTACATAACGTATTTATGATGGGTTATAAATCGTAGAAAAATGTCATTAATTTCACTTGTGGTCTGGTTATGCATTGGAGGTTGGATCTTGGTTTGATGTCATGTCTGAATGGGTGGTGGGTAATGAGGAATAACTACTCATGCATGGAGCTACCCACATTGTGGAAGGATTAGGTGATGAAGTAGGCCCTAAAAGGCCAACAGGAAGACCTGCCAACTTTACGAAGAAGCCGAAGACCTCAATCAACATGGGGTGGAGGTTTTCAATGGGTGCAATGTGGAAGAGACAGTGGGGAATCTATGTTTTAGGTGGCAGCAGAATTGTGATCAATGTCACCCTTTGCAAACATACTAGGCAATTGTTTCTTTGCATGGTCGTTTTCAGATTCTTTTGTTGTTGGGAAGAAGTACTTTGTTTTCCTCCTTGAATCTTTTGGTGGTAACCTATGTAGCATCCTTCAAGTCGAGGAAAACACATTGGAGGACTTAGGGAAATTGCATTTCAAGGAAAATAGAAAGACTTTTAACCATTCACATTTCATAGGAAATCACAAGGGTTTTAACCATTGGCATTTCAGACGAATTCCCAAATGTTTTTTACCCGTTGGCATTTGAATTGATAGAGATATTCCAAGTAATGCTTTTCTGCTGTTTATTTTTTTGGCAGTGGCTTGTTCATTGGTTTTTTATCTAGTTAATGGATTCAAAGGAACTTTTCTCTACAACAAGTGAAGGAAAAGAGGAAGGTTTACCATTGTGGAAGATGATGAAACGAGGAGGGTTCGTACAAGTCTCATGGATCAGCCTCATTCTTCATCTGGAATGAGGTTGATATACATTTGGCATCTTCTCTCTAAGTATACACTCTGTCATTATATCTTTTTCAAAAATACAGAAAAGAAAATAACTAGGTAAAAATCTATAAGGTAAAACCCCAATGCTCACATTGCAAAATTCATATAAAATATCTTAATCTATGACTTTTATTTGTTTTCCTACCGATACCAAGACGACCTTCATTCCAACGGATCTATGATAGTTTCACTAGGGTAACCATGCTCTTTCTTCCTTCCAAAGAGATTGATTAGCCTTCCAATGGTAATTCTCTCCCCCCATTCCGACCAATATTGCAATTTTCGTTATTAATCTTAATCGAATTTTTAATATTAAGAAATTAAGCAGGTATGGTATAGTAGAAGAGCGATAATTATACCTTCGATCCGCTAATGAACTTTGTGTCTCTACCTTAATAGTCATTTAAGGCTACATTTTTCCTCAATTATGCCTAAAAGTCGAGATATTAGAATCGAAGGTTTTGAAGATGGCTCGTTGAACTAGTTTTGGAGAATGACTTGGAAACTTTTAGAAGGGAATGATTTCTAATGTCATTGTGGGCAGGCACTATTAGCCACTTTCGTAATCCTTTCCACGTGGATCTTAATGCACTTTTGAGTGACCAATTTGGTGTGAAAGTTGTGTAGAAGTACACGGGGCACATTGTGGCAACTTATAAGGGTAGGCACTATTAGCCACTTTCCTACTCCTTTCCATGTGGAGCATAAGGCACTTTTGAGTGCCCAATTTGGTGTGAAAGTTGTGTAGAAGTGTAGGGAGCACATTGAGGCAACTTATAATTAGGAGGAGGGTAGGGAGGAGGCATCCTATGCTCCCTAAGTTCTTAGAAATAGGTACATCCTCCACCAAAGTGGGGCAATCACATTCTTACCTTCTTGAAGTTGTTTAATAGTAAAATTAGTAGTAAAATACATTATATTAGGACAAATATTTATGTATTTTGAAATCACCTTTGAAATATTTTATTGTTGTGATCATTTTGTCTATTTTGTTGTTTATTTTTTTTAATATGTAATTTTGAAGGTTTTTTTTTAATATGTAAATTTGAAGGTTAAAATTTTTTAACATGTAAATTTGAAGGTTGAATTTTTTTAACTAACTTCATTATTGAAAAAAATTTAACCTAACTTCATTATTGAAAAAATTTTAACCTTAATTTTTTTTAACTAACTTCATTATTGAAAAAAATTTAACCTAACTTCATTATTGAAATTTTTTTAACCTAACTTCATTATTGAAATTTTTGAAGTATATAAATTTGACTTTGATATTATTGTTTTTTCTGTGTTGCTTTTTATTATTATTTTGGCATGAAGTCGTAATGTTTATCCACGTTTATATTTTTTGGCTAGGTTTTAACTACATGTTAATTCGAAGAAGAAAATGATCGAGTAGCACAAATCCCTTCCAGCTCTTGACCTCAAACTCATATTCCTTCCAGCCCAAACATGACATTTTCCACGAGGACCTCAAAATTTATCCCGGCTATCAATCCAGGCTTGCAGATTGCCTCAAGCTTGTCTCTGTTGTAAGAAATGACCCCACCTGTGCCTCCAAATGTGAAAGTAGGGTAGATGATAAGTGGGTATTCCCCAATAGATTCCACCCTATTAAAACAATCCTCTTCTCTAATTGTCTACATAATTCAACGGTTATTTTGCTTTGCATCTGCTGAAATGAAGTGACGAACTCCCTATGGAGATATGTCTATCACAATGTCATCAAACTCGATGACATGGAGAAATTGACCGATTACTCATATTTTTAGGTAGCTACAAGCGGCCGAGCTTAAATTTGCTCAAAACTTCGACACTTCATGGAACCAATGCGAAAAACAGTCACCTTTGAAAAATAACAGACAGTTTTGAGAGAGACAAGAACCCATAGTCATTAATACTGAAATCCCTGACCATCATACCAGTCATGTACAGAAACCAAGCACATTTGGGGCCAAACTTCCTTTTAGAAGGCATTTCTACGAGTTTACACGGTCATCTGTGATTGAAATTTATGTAATTCTCAACGCAAATTGGTAATGTTAATGAGTGATAGATAGTACTGTTAATAAGTAATAAATAGTACTATTATGTATAGCCATATTCATGCAAATGCAATTCTAATGACTAATATATGATGTTATAGGTAGATATGTTTGGGCATAGTATAAAGAGAGCAATGTCTGTTGGAATTTATGTAATTTTTAATACACATGAACAATTTGAGCGGAATTTGTAGATATGTTTGGGCATAGTATAAAGAGAGCAATGTCTGTTGGAATTTATGTAATTTTTAATACACATGAACAATTTGAGCGGAATTTAAAGGAATACCTCAAGCATTGCAAAATAGATACTCTTACAAGTGATCAGAAAAATCAATGATATTTTGAATTTTTTACCGAGATGCCTGAGGTTTTATGTGACTATAATGGATGAATTTTATCAAAGAATGTGTACATTGCAATTTATGTAGTTCATAAAACTTGAACAAATTTAAAGGAAAGGCTAAGTTTAAAGGAATTTTCAATGTGGGCACTGAGGTTTTACCTAACTCTTTTACCTAGATATTTTCTATTATGTATTTTCGATAAAGAGACAATGACACTTCTTTTCTGTATTTTTGAGAAAGAGAGAATGATAGAATGTATACCTAGAGAGAAGATGTCAAATGTATACCGACCTGATTCTAGGTGAAGAATGAGGTTGATCCTTGTACATGTAAGAACCCTCCTCGTTTCATCTTCTTCCTCAAGGGAAAACCTTCTTCTTTGCATTCACCTATTGCAAAGAAGAGTTCCTTTGAAACCATTAACCAGGTCGAAAACCAATGAACAAGCAGCTACCGAAAAAGTAAAAAGAAGACAAGTTTTACCTGGAATATCTCTATCAATTCAAATGCCAATGGTTAAAACATTTGGGAATTCCCTTGAAATTCCAATGGTTTCAAACCCCCTGTGAAATGTGAAATGTGAATGGTCAAAACCCTTTCGATTTGCCTTGAAATGAGATTTCCCTAATTCCTCTGATGTGTTTGCCTCGACTTGAAGGATGTGTATAGGTTATCACCAAAAGATTGAAGGAGGCAAACTAAGTATTTATTCCGGACAATGAAAAAATATGAAAGGGACAATGCAAAGACATGATTGAGTAGCACGTTTGCATAGGGTGACATTGATCACAATTTTGTTGCCACTTAAAACACATATTCTTCGTTGTCTCTCACAATCGTACTCATTGGAAATATCCAACCCATATTGATTAGGGTTTTGGCTTCTTCTTGGCGCCAACGGGTATGCTTCTTGGCCTTATGGGGCCTACTTCATCACCTACTCCTTCCACAATGTGGGTAGCTCCATGCATATGGAGTTACTCCTCATTACCCACCACCCATTCAGACATGATATCAATCCAAGCTCCAACCTCCAACACATAACCATCTCTCGGAACAGGCATCCAAATCTATAGAACGTATTTATGACAGGTTATAAATACTATAAAAACCATCTCCCAAAAGGAGCATCCAAAATAAAACGTATTTACGAGCATAAAAACATCATTAATTTCATTTGTGGTTGGTTATGCATTGGAGGTTGGAGCTTGGATTGATGTCATTGGGTAACGAGGAATAACTCCTCATGCACGGAGCTACCCACATTGTGGAAGGAGTAGGTGATGAAGTAGGTCCAAGAAGGCTGAGAGGAAAACCCATTGACTCCAAGAAGAAGTCAAAGACCTTAATCAACATGGGCTGGAGATTTCCAATGGGTGCGATGTGGGAGAGACAATGGGAATATGTGTTTTAGGTGGAAACAGAACTGTGACCAATGTCACCCTTCGCAAACTTCATGCACAATAATGTCTTTGGACGACCACTATCAGATTCTTCTGTTGCCGAGAAGAAGTACTTTGTTTGCCTCCTTCAATCTTTTTCAATAACCCCTACAACGTCCTTCAAGTCGAGGCAAACACATTGAAGGAATTAGGAAAATCATATTTCAAGGAAAATCGAAAAGGGTTTAACCATTCACATTTCATGAGAAATCACAAGGGTTTTAACCATTGGCATTTCAAGGGAATTCCCAAATGTTTTAACCATTGACAGTTGAATTGATAGAGATATTCCAGGTAAAACTTGTCTACTTTTTATTTTTTTGGCAGTTGCTTGTTTATTGGTTTATGGCCTGGTTAATGATTTCAAAGAACTTTTCTCTACAACAGTCAAAGGAAAAGAAGAAAGTTCTCCATTGAGGAAGAAGAAGAAACAAGGAAGGTTTGTAAAAGTCTCAAGGATCAGCCTCATTCTTCGCATGGAATCAGGTCGGTATACATTTCACATCTTCTCTTTGGGTACATTTTGTCATTCTCTCTTTTTCGAAAATACAGAAAAGAAAACAACTAGGTAAAACCCCATAAGGTAAAATAGTTATGTAAAACCCTAGTGCTCACATTGCAAACTTCATATAAAATCTCTTGATCTACGACTTTTCCTTTCCTGCCTACAGAGACCAATATTGGTCTTCATTCCAACCGATCTATGATACCCACACTAGGGTAACCTTGCTCTTTCTTCCTTCCAAAGAGATTGATTGAAATTCCAATGGTAACTCCATACTAGGGTAACCTTTCTCTTTCTTCCTTCCAAAGAGATTGATTGACCTTCCAATGGTAACTCCCTTCCCCCATTCTGACCATATCATGATTTTCGTTATTAATCTTAATCAAGTTTTTAATATTAAGAAGTTAATTAGGTATGGTATAGTAGGAGCGATAGTTAGATCTTCGAGATGATAATCAACTTCGTGCCTCTGACTTTATAGTCATTTACACCTACTTTTTCCCTCTATTATGCCCGAACAATTTTTTTTGTTGAAGACAAGGGTAGAATCAGAGGTTTTGAAGATGGCTCACTAAACTAGTTTTGGAGAAGGACTTACAAGACTTTAGAAGGGAATTATTTATAACATCATTGTGGGCATTGGCACTATTAGCAACTTGACTACTCCTTTCCACATGGAGCTTAAGGAGCTTTCTAGTGCCTAGTTTGGTGTGAAAGTTGTGTGAAAGTTATGTAGAAGTGTAGGGCGCACCTTCAGTCAAATTATATTTAAGAAGATATGGAGGAGGCATCTCATGCTGCCTAAGTTCCTAGAAATAGGTACATCCCCTCCAAAAATGGGGCCACCAATTAAATGAACGACACTCTTACTTTCTTTAAGTTGTTTAGTAGTAGTAGTAAAACAATTAGATTAGGCAAAATATTATGTCTACTTTGAACTTTAAAATATTTTATCATTATGGTCATTTGTCTTTTTGTTTTGAAGAGTATGTAAATTTGAAGGTTAAAATTTTTAACATAACTTCATTATTTGAGTATTTGAATTTGAAGGTTAAACTTTTTAACATAACTTCATTATTGAAGGGTAATTTTTTAATTAAAATTTCAATATTGAAGGGTTAGTTTCTTATCAAAACTTCATTGTTGAAGGACACAATTTTTTACATAAAGTACATAAGTGAAGTCACAATTTTACAATTTTAGACATAAAGTACATGAGTTCTTTGATGGGTGACTTGTAATATGGAGACCCAAAAAGTTAAAAATAAATGTTTGAGCGTGTAGGTTTCCACAGTTAGTTAGTATGCTCTGTAAGATTTTTGGAAGAAACTGTGTATGTTGTTTTCGAAACGTCCAACGTTTCAAGTGGACACTCCACCCATCATCAAGGACACTCAAAAGCATGTAATATTTCTAGAGGAAACTGTGTATGTTGTTTTCGAAATGTCCAACATTTTGGGTGGACACTCCACCCATCATCATGGAAACCAAAGAGCATGTAAGATTTCTGGAAGAAACTATGTATGTTGTTTTCAAAACGTCCAATGTTTTGGGTGGACACTCCACCCATCATGAGGGACACTAGATATGTCCATCTGAAAAGTTGGACTTTTCGAAAACAACATACACAGTTTCCTCCAAAAATCTTGCATGCTCTCTGGTGTCCCTGGTGATGGGTGGAGTGTCCACTCAAAATGTTGGACATTTAAAAAACAACATACACAGTGTCCCCCGGAAATATTACACAGTGAAAAATGTTTGAGTGATAAAAATGGGCATAGGTTAATTGTTCTGCGAAATGGCCTCCTGACGTCAGGAGGCCATTTTGTAGTCCATGTTTGGACACCCCACTGACACACCATCGTTTTGTTTATGTTTCATTGGCTCATACTTGGAAGTCCAATGTAGGGTGGCGTAGGCTAGTTGTTCTATGAAATGGCCTCTTGGTGCTAGAGATGGGGCATCTCCGACATCGAGAGGCCATTTCGTAGTTCCTGTCTAGACACCCCACCGTTTTGTTTTTGTTTCACATCTCACACTCATAGATGATTTTAGGGGCGAAATTTCGCTCATGGGCGAAATTAAGGGGCCTCCAATTTTTATTAGGCGAATTTTTTGTATTAGAGTGATTTTTTAAAACTTATATCATTAGACCGTAATTTATTTTAGGGGAAAAATTATGTACAGGGTTAGCCCGTGTTTTTAGGAGGGATAAAGGAAAAAAAATTGTATTTCACCCCTGAAATTTGGAGGACAAGCTTCTATTAGCCAAATTTCTAGAAGTATGGGAATTTTTGATAGCTTCTTCGCCCTGTCATTTGGTAAAATTGGGGTTTATGGTTTAATTCACCCCAATTTTGTGGTATGGGCACTAGGTAGCTACAATCTTCCCTTTGCCCAATTTCCAAAGAACAAGGGGATTTCTGAGAGCATTTTGGCCCTCCCACCTGGTATAAATTGTATGGGATCTGCCCATATATGCATTGGGTTAAAATCAGAGCTGTGTTACTTGTTTGGTTCGTGAGCCGTTGGTGGAGCTTCCTATTCAGAGCAACAGAAAATAGAATTTGTTACGGTTATCCCAACCCGCTCGGAAGGTGACGCGCGAGGCTTTGGTGGTGAATAAGTACCAAGGTTTATGCTCGTCTTGATAGGTATTTACCTGGTCCTTCATCTCAGTGTGTTTCCTCATAGCAAAGAATTATGAATCATATTGGTAAAATTAGAACAATGTTATGTTTTGTAACTTGACAGTTAGTTCATGGTTCTTTGAAAGTTTTAACAAGGCACAAACGACAATAATAAGATAGTGTTATGGATTTATAGATTAAGTCATGTATCAATGATATTCTTAATTATATAGCTTTAGAAAAAATTAACACCTTTAAATTATTTGATTACATGAGACACACAATGAAGGAATTCAAATCACATGGATTTTCTAAGCAATCAATATAGCCAAGTTAGCTCTCATTCTTTAGACCTTGAAAACACTATTTTGTAACAGCTAGTATCATGTTACACCTTCCTTGTGAACAAAAGATCAATGGATCTATTGCAAACATTTATCAAGTGAGAGGTCCATTATTATGATTGCAATAAATTTGTGCTATTATTCAAATTTCAAAACAACTCATGGTGGAACAGGGAATGAAGGAAATTTTACAACTGCTGTAAAAGACTAGAGTCTATACTAAGTAAATATAAGCTCATGTAATTGTGGAACATCCTATATGCTCACCAAGGTTCAAGTATGGAGGGACATAGGGACATGCTTCGATATCGTTAGGGACTAGGGCCAAAATTTAAGGGGCAATGAAAAAGGAATGACAAGATTTAGGAGGGTGGATAATGAATTTTTAAGTCTTTTAATTTTTTGTGTAGGACAAAAATTTGATGTAAGACTTCACTAAAATACAACCATCTTGTTGAATCTAGTGCAAGTATCCAAATCATAAGGTTACCCTATTCTCTTGCACCCAACAGGTTGCAGTAAAAAAATTTAAGTTGCAAGAAAAACCTTCTCTTTTTCCATTTTATATTTTAAATTGTAGGCCAATGGGGCTCTTGGAAGCATTTAGCCTTCCATGGGACAACTAGGGATCCCTCGGTTTATCTCAGGTCATTAAGGATGTCTCAAGGACATCAATGGCCAATAGTAAGGTACTTAAACTTCTGTCAAAAAATGCTAAAAGCATGTTAGTTGAATCCAATTTATTTGAATGCAATTTGTTGATGTAAGTGCTCAGCTAAATCTCGTCAGCATAACTCTTAGCCAATCAAAACAGTTCTAGTAAAACCCCAACCTTGCCTTGGTGAACAGGAAGTAAAAAGTGACGTTTGATTAAGTCCCAAAATTGTCTTGCCTTGGTGAACATGAAGTAAAAAGTGATTTCTGATTAAGTCCCAAACTTGTCTTTCCTTGGTGAACATGAAGTAAAAAGTGATTTCTAGTTAAATCCCAGACTTGTGTTACCTTGTTGAAGATGAAGTAAAATGTGATTTATGGTTAAGTCCCATACTCATCTTTGAGGATCATGAAATATACATGGAACCATAGAAAGTATCCTTGATTGAGAGTTGCTTTATCTAATCCGATGTTATGTCCTCAATGGTTTTTTGTTAATTTCTACCTAAGCTAAGTTGAATGCATTTCCCTTGTACTAGGTTTCATTTTTGCATTTCTTAACTAATGTTTTGTTTGGACATGCTTTAATCTGGGTTACTGATTATTATTCTGACTATTCTTCTCTTTATCTTTGTTCAGCCTCTCGTAGTAAACCCTCCTGGTTATGGTGACTTAGAAATGTTCATCATTTGAGTCTAGGTTTGGTGCCCCTATGCTTTTAATGTCACAGTATGCAAAAATCTCACACGATATAGTAGTTTACCTATACATGATAAAATGTTTGTTGTGACCTTGCTATTTTCTTTCTAGTTTTCCACTAAAGATTTGTATGGAGAGAATTGGTTTGGTTCTCTCTGCATTTTATCTTCTCCTTCATTTTAGGATAGAAATATTTAATATGCATTATATATCAAAGCTCAAGTTGCATCAATCATTGTAGAAAATGGGCATAGAAATCAACAACTTGTTATCTCACAATAAAAGTGACATTAATAGAATTGCTTACACAATCATCTCAAACAGGAGGTTAGAAGCCCAGGTCCTGTCTGGACCTTTACTCACCAAATCAAGAAACCGAATTTTACTACAAACATTGTTAAAATGAATACATATAACAATAATAACAAATTTTTGACACCTTGAGAAGGCTGAACCATTCAATTCAACTTTTACCTAAACTTGGACATTTTTTACAGTATTCTTTATAGAGAAAGTCTAGCCACTCATGCCATTTCAAAATATATGGTGAGAATATAATTCCAAGAATGTGAAACATTATTTCCCTTCAGAATCACTAAATATAACTTAATAGTTAGTTTGCCTTAGATGTTGCAGCAGCAGGGAGCAGAAGCAACATGGACTTCTCTATATTGTTCATGGTTGTTATAAGCGTGTCAAGGGATGCAACATATTAAACACAAATGCAGTCATCATTTCCAAAGGCGTCTCCTGGGACAAGGGAAATATGCATTTATGACAAGCTTCAACACAACATCCACCTAATAAATAATAGACAATAGTAATGAGAATACTAAAATTGCAAGTTATATAAATTTCAGACAAGATTATGTTTTCCCCAACTCCTCGCCATGTAAAAATGAGTGAAATGATACTAGATAATTGTATCAACTCTGAATGATCTCTGCACTATAATGGAAAGAAAAAAAATAAGTATCTATTGACAATTACACATATTTGTGCCTTCTCTAGGAAAAAAATGGCAGAGAGCTTCCGAGCAATCGATAACACCGAACCCTTCCACTTCAATTCCATAGTAGGAACTAAAATTGAGAAATAAATAAAAGGCACCCTTCATCAGAAGAAACTAATTTAGTAAAACATTTCAAAGTTACTCTTACAAGTGATAAGAAAATACAATATTTCACCAGATAGGTGCATAATCTAGGACATGTGTTCAAGCAAAACGAAGCATACCTGAGGCATTAATAATTTAACACCCTCCAAGGCTTGCAATATTTAGACTAAGAAGTCTCTTCTCTCCTTATATTCTTTGACCATGGTAGACACTACTTCACTACCAACATATCCCAAGCCCATAGCACCAACCCATGCTTTCTAAGAGATACTGCTAACACCTGATGTGGTCTATACGTACCAAGGACATTCCAACAGAAGCCTATAGTTAGTAGTTCCTAAATGTACATGAAGAATGTAATTTTATGATAAAGCAGTATATGGTCAGGACCCTGAAGGAGGAAATGAAGATTAAGGGAGTGGTTAAAATAGGAAGGCAATCTAAAATGAGTTCAACTGGTATGTAATAAATTTATTGAAGATGAATGTATGTTGTTCAATAATCCATCAAACCTAGCTCTTGATTTTGGCACAAGATGAAACAAAGTGCTTTGGTCCTTCCAAGTATCCAAGTCGCCAACCTGTCATTGCAAAGGCTCGGGGGCAGGATACTTCAAATTTTATAAGGAATCTAACTTTGAATGCTTCATATCTTATCAATATCACCTTCACTCTACAGAAGCACCATTAACTCTGATCAATCTCCTTTTATTCATCACTTGTATCATCAAAAGTGTAAAAGGAAAAATCTTCTTAAAGTTGTAGTTTTTGACCAAGTATAATAGGGTAAGATGGGTTATTTTTTAAATCATTTTCACTCTTAGATATCTCAAGAGCTCCTTGCCACCACCCTGCAAACTCAAAAGGAGCAAAATCTGTAAAAAAAGAGGTTTTTTTATTTTTCATTTGGGAGCAATGTGACCCTTCTAAGTAGTGTGACCCTTCTGTGCGACATTTCTGAGCAGTGTGACCCTTCTGAGTAGTGCGACCCTTCTATGCAGTGCGATCCACAACGCGACCTTCTAATTAAGGTTGGCAAATTCAGCTTTTGGAGGCTTTCCCATGGGTATTTTCTAAAGTTTGATGGCTCGTTGGAAAGTAGACACGTGGGGATACTTGAACTAGTCTCCAAAATTCAAAATGGACTCCTAAAAGTTGGCCAAAAACAACCTTGAACTGGCGTGACCTATCTGTGGTGATTGCTACGCTTTTGTGTATTTGGCAAAATTTCAAATTTTTTCTGTTTTGGTCAAACCAAAAGGTTGTAATGTGGCATGTAAAAGAGTTATAATATGTAAACATGGTAAAAGAGTTACCTCTATCCATTTCTCCTTCAGCCTGAGAAAGTACAGAGTGATCACAAGATCTCCATCTCTATCTCTCTCACTGCTCAACACCAATGTTTGTCTTCCCGATACAGCTAAAGAATCTCCCGATGAAGGAGTATCATGCTTATTAGTATATAGAAGATGTCATGATTATAATAATTTCTTGAGTCATGTCTTGGCCTTTAGGGAGATCTAATATTTATGGTGATTTAAAATCTTTAATGGACCTCTTCCTTGATTAAGATACCATGTGTTGAAGCCCCTAAGGGACTAGTTTTAATGTCTATAGGTCCACTATTATGGAAAAATCAGTAAAATTATGTATGTACATTGTCAACTTGATGTGCGAGGTGATTGCATATGAAAAGTTCTTAATATTCTTTCCTATGTGTTTTTTATTTCTTTTAGTTTTCATTTAAAGACGATTGATTCAAATGAGAGGGATTTTCTTTGACGATTTCTCTTATTGCAACATTTGTGGTTTGATGTTGACATCTTATTTCATTTCTAAATATGAAACTATATAGGAATCTACAAAATGGCTTTCTTTTACTTTGTGAACTTGACTGATAATGATATCTCTGAGTTCATACAGGAATTTACAAAATGTCTTTCTTTTACTCTATGAACTTGACTGATAATGATATCTCTGAGTTCAAACTTCAAATGTTTATTTTTTATTGGTAATATCTCCCTTTTTAAGAAACTTTAAAATTGGAAGATAATTTTTCTCATCTTCCAATTTTTCCCACAAGGTTCATATTTTCCCATCCTATAGAGGTTACATCTCTCTCTCTCTCTCTCTCTTTGGGAAAAAATATCGTATATTACAAACTGATGAAAACGATATGTTCAGTACAATAAGAGGCTTTGTTCCCTTCTATGAAGCCATGCAATGAGAGACATCATATTTGTTAAGCCACATAATCTACAATTTTAATTTAACATAGTTTTTAACAATGATCTTAATTGCTAATACATGCAATAGCTTATGGAAGACCATACTCCCCCAATCACATTTACTACCTTCAAAGGAAGATTTAAATTGAATGGATTGGAGAAAGAGATGGTTGCTAGTCTAGGTATATCACCTAGAAGAGTCGAGCAGCTGAGGAACACAAATATGAGTAAGTCAAAAGAGTTGAGCCTGGTTGGAGAGACAACAATAGAGAGGAGAAATGAAGATAAATGTCCTGACTCATTGCATAAGGATCCAACATAACTGCATTCCTTTCCATAAGCATCTGACAAATCCGCATTCTTAAAAGATATACATGAGTTCCGTTTCTTTTTCCATTGCATATGGACGCCTTCTATTAATCCTATTCGAGCTACACAAATTTGCACTCATAGAATAAACTCTACAGCTAGAAACCTAGAAATTACTCAACTTCATATCAAAACTACGAATCCATCTATCCTTAAGATCTGGATTTTGTATGGAATCTTCAAGAGTACAGACACTGCATACTAAAATAAAATCAGAACAACAGACAGAAAGATACTAAATCTGCATAATTCAGCACTCTGGAAAGTATGACAGCAAACATATTTATGTTCCTAAATCACACAACTCTATTCCTCAAAAAGAAGAATTACAAGAGCAATATTCTCAAAGCTTGGATTATCTAACTCTTAAATTTTGTGTATCAATGAACCACCCTCTCTTTCTCTTATAAACCAAGAAAAGAGAGGTTACAATAAAACCTAGCCACCCATGTGATCCACCTCCTTGCAGAAGTTAAAACACTAACCCTAATGCATCCTCATGCATGAGTTTGCATACCTAGTGAAGTGTGTCCAACTCCAAAAGAGGAAAATACATGCAAGCATGCAAGAATATCTCTCATTGATGCACCTATCTAATCTAGGGTTCTATGCCCTCCTAAAGATAGAACAACCTCCACATGCAATGTGGCTTAACTCCAATGAGAACTGTGCCTTCCACGAATAGAAAAATCTTCATGCAAAGTGCCTCCATGCATTGGGAGTTGCACCTTTTTAAATCTGAAACATGCACGTTGTGTGTAAATTCCCTACACAACTGGATGCCTCTATCTAATTCAACACCCCATCCCTCTAAATAAGAACAATCAAAGCTACACATGGCACAAGAAGGCTGGAATGGATCTTCTGTTATACTCCATTGTTGAAGGAGAATCACTTAGGAGCAATGGGTAAAACTTTTAACTAATAACTAGCCTCGATTTGCTATATACCAACAAGTTTGTTTGCATGAAGGGATTAAAGAGTTTGATAAAACTGTGCAAGAAAAGCAATGCTAATACAATCTAAAACACATGAAATAACAATGGCACACACTTAGTACACAAATATTTACTGTGGAAACAATTAATTGGGAAAACCGGCTTATTAACTGAGAGACACTCCTCTCTCTCTCTCATTGTTTAACTTCATTGTTTACAATACAATATTTATGTATTCCATAGCATCCAAAACCCTATTATGTTAACCTAGATTTGATTACAACTATGATTCCTTAACTGTCATTAGTTTACAAAGGGATGAAAAAATATTGGCCAAAAAAGAAAAATACAGACCAAAACGGACCACCTTCGCTTTGGGATGAGATTGAGTCTACCTGCAAAGAGTACAACACATGTCCCACATCCTCCCACTTGGTGTATTCTATGCAAAAATGGGGGCAAGGGGAAGAATTTTATATAATTAGCTTCTAGGGGAAACAATGTCCATTAATTCTCTACACCAAGATAAATTTTCAATACTACACTGTTTGTCAATGAATCTACAATGTTCTTCAAGGTGTCATTCTTTTCCAACAATACTTTGTTCTATTCAACCATGTCTCTAACAAAATGGCATTGCACACCAATATGCTTTATTTTGAAATGATAAGCAGGGTTCTTTGTAAGAAAAATTGCACTTGTTGTCACAACCTATTGTTAGTGCTCTCTGAACAAAACCAATACTCGAACACAATCTTTGCAACCATAGAACTTCCTTACTTCCATGAATGGCTTCAATGTACTCGGTTTCTGTAGTTGACAATGCAACTACACCTTGCCTCTTACTCTTCCAACTGATTGCTCCACCAAATATGTTAAAAACATAACCACTTGTAGATTTCTACGGTCTAGCAGTCCATTCTGCATTAACAAAACCACGTGTATCAACCTCTCAACCTCTCTATGAGGTCCAAGTCTTCCTTGATAGCATATTAAATAACGGAAGTGCCCTAAATATTTGAAAACCCTCTTTATAGTTGTCCAATGTTCCTTCTCTAGTTTTGACATATGCATGCTCAAAACTCCCAGTGCATGGACAATGTCTGGCCAATGTCTGGTTTAGTATAGATCATAGCATAGATCAGACTTTCAATAGCTCTTGCGTAGAGAACATGGTACTTGCTGATTTGCAAGGTTTAGTATTGAAGTGCAAGGCAAGGCAAGACCTAGCATGTCAAGGCAAGGCATGTAGGGGGTTCTTAAAATCACCCCTGCTCACACTTGGTGCCAAGGCATGTAGGGGGTTCTTAAAATCACCCCTGCTCACACTTGGTGCCAAGGCATGTAGGGGGTTCTTAAAATCACCCGTGTTCACACTTGGCTCGTGCTTGAACGTCCAATTTTCACATTCAATGCAAGTGGGGTAGGATAAGTTCAAACGCCCCATCTCCCATCTCTCGTGCTCGACCTCCCATGCAGCCAGAACCAAACGAACAACGATTCGAATAGATGCAGAACCAGACGTCGAGTGATCCATTACAACGCCGGGTTCAAGTGAGGTCGAGCAATCCCTATGTCAGGTTCAAATGCCAAACGTTGAGTGATCCCTATGATGGGTTCAAATGCCAGACGTTGAGTGATCCCTATGATGGGTTCAAACTCCCCTTCTCCCATCTCCCGCACCCGACCCCCCTACAGCCAGAACCAGACAAACAACGATTCAAATAGAACCAAAACCAGACGTCAAGTGATCTCTTGCCCCTGATATGGCATTGCACTTGTGTGGGTTGCAGGGGAGGTCGAGCGCAAGAGATGGGAGATGGGGCGTTTGAACTCGACGCAGGGATCACTCAACGTCTAGTGTTTGAACCTAACGTAGGGATCACTCAATGCCGCTTGAACCCATCGTTGCAAGGGATCGCTCAACGTTTGGTTCTGGTTCTGGCTGGTTCTGCTGCAGGGTAGGTCGGGCGTGGGAAATGTGGCGTTTGAACCCAGCCTATCCCACCATGCATTGATTGTGCAGATTGGAAGTCCATTGTGAGACGTGAAACGGAAACGAAACGATGGGGTGTCCAGATGGGAATTACGAAATGGCCTCTCGATGCCGAAGAGGTCCCATCTCCGGCACCGGGAGGCCATATTGTAAAACAGTTAGCATACGACCATAAAAATGAATTCAAATTCCAACCCTCTACAGTTTCTCGATCTTGTAGTCATTAGCATTGAAAATTTTATTTAAAATTCTGACAATCTACAAAGAGGGGCAAGATCTC
>SNQJ01S0175244.1:0-20130 GCA_010110895.2 Picea sitchensis | reverse complement strand
CATCCATCTTAGTATCCATTATTGCCTCCAATTTAGCTTTAGTTGAATCCATCATCCCTTATAGTTCATATTTTGTCACTGTCTTCTTTTGTAATTCATTTATGTCCCTATGAATTTCTTCACCTTCATCAAGAGTCCAAGTAGGACTGTTTGGAGGCCTATTTGGTGTAGAAGTTCCCTTTTTGGGTGGCATGTTGGCCAAATATCACTTTTGAACCTTGATTTTGAGGTGGTTCTGCTAGACATTCTTTCTTCTGTTGTATCTCCAGTTTTTCAGCCCTTCTGATTATGATTTTTTTTTTTTGTAGTTCTCTGATATTTCTTATTTGTAATGCCACGGGTCTGATAAAAATTGGATGTGCCAAGTGGAATTTACTGTAACTTACCCACAACTTGTTGATTTTTGGCCTTTCTAGGAGATCTCACTTGTATAGCATGCCCCACACAAAATAATTGATATAAAATTCTGAAAATCTTACAAGCAATACTACGACCTGTCCACTATCCAATGCAACCAGTCTCACTCAATTTGGATACTCTAGGAAGAATTTATGATTGTTTTACCCAGAACACCTGCTTGAGACTAGTCAATAGGACTAGTCAGATACCCTATCTTCCACAGGGTGTATGTAAAAATTTAAGATGACCTAGAAGCTGAAATTTTTACCACAGACACCTTAATAATTTCTGTGAATAGCCTCCAGATTTCAAGGTCTGACATGTTACAGAAAATGTTTTATAGAAAAAATTCCGCAATGGCTCAATTCAGGATGATTCTGGAACCCTCTATTACATAGGTTGTATCTCCAAAAGCATAAGGCCTCAAGAGATGAAATTTTAACCCAACGTACCTTGATTTGTCTACTAAATATACTCCAAATTGTTCCTTCTGAAACATTGTAGAAAAAAAGTATAGTGAAAATTCCAAGGTGTCCCATATGTAGCAACGAAACCCCAAGACCTTGAGCTCTGATACCATATGTTAACAACCAAATATCAATATAGCATAGAAAAAACTTAGAATACGTACTCAATGCCTTGAAAAAGAGATAAATTCAGATAATAAGCCTCTTCAAGGGGGCAACCTCCTTATGCCCACATAAATGTCCAAATACAAGATGATTCCAAATGAAAATGTCTCCTTAGTATATATAGGAGACTAGGAGGTACAATTACAACTAATGGACTCAAGCCGACATAAATAAAATAGCATTACTAATTTAATATGCCCAAAGTAAGGGGTAATGAGCCACTATTTAGGGCTTAACATTTCATTATAGTCAATTCCTTAAACTTGAGAGAACCCTTTGGAAACTAATTGGGCCTTGTGTCTTTCAACACTTCCATTTGATGCATACTTAGTTTAGTACACCCATTTACATCTGGCAGGTTTTATTCCTTTTGGAATAAGTGCATTAATATCCCAATTATCATTCTCCATTAAAGAGAAATACTCTTCATTCATTGTTGTCTCCCGATCTAGATGACCTGGAGCTTATGCAAATGTTTTTGAATCATGAGTCTTTGAAACTTGAGATAAAAGAGAAGAGGCTTGCTGGAATTACAAATTTGTCTAACTTTGATATGAAGGATCACCAGCAAGATCACTAGTTGTTTCTTGAGTTGAAAGGAAAAATCTAGGAAGTTGTGGTGCTAGTGCAGGTTCATGTTCAATGGACTCATTTGTAGGAAGGTGAAAATGCAGAGGTGGATTTTCATCCTCACTATCATCATATGAAGAATAAGAAACTAGAATAGGAATAGAAGATGGCAGAAACATTGAATATGGCTCGTAGGCCGAAGAAGGCACAAACATTGAATTAGGCTCCCAAGAAAAGGGATTTTCATCAAATTTAACATCTCTTCTAATAATAATGTTATTAGAATGAGGTTGAAGAACTCTCTAACCTTTGATATATTCAGAATATCCAACAAAAATACACTTCTCACTGTTAAATCTTTCCTTTCCTCATCAAGAATGTAAGACCATGATACACTACAAAATACATGGAAGCGGCTTACATCTTTCTTAATTGTATACCATGCTTTTTCCAATGTTATATTTTTTATATCCTTTGTGGGAGTGTGATTTACTATGTAATTTGCACAGTTAATGGCTTCCACCCAATAATTAAGACTTAATCCCTTAGATTGGGTCATACAATTATCCTTTTATTTTAATGTGTGGTTCTTTCTCTCAACAACACCATTTGTTGTGGTGTATATGGAACAATGTGTTGCATTTGGATGTCCCGTATAGTGCAACAACTTGTAAAATTGTTGTTCACATATTGTTGGCACAGGGGCAGACCCGGGGTTCAATGCTACAACAATGCACTAACAAAACCCTAACTGCCAACCCTTTCGGCAACACCTGTGAAGCAGATGAAGTCTCACCCGAGGTAGAGGCAGGGGTGGTTGCAAGACTCAGGTGTCTGCAACCTAAGCCGGGACACCGATTTGTGATTATACCACTTAGCAAGCACTTAGCATAGATTATTCGTCAACATTACACCCTCATCATACTTCACAGATAGCACAGACCTTCGCAGTAACAATGTATTCAGGAACTTAGCATTAACATGTTATTCAGATCTAACATATTAAGCACTTAGCATACACTTTATGGATCATATCTAACATCATAGGCACTAAGCATGAACATATACAACAGATCTATCTACTTATCTCAAGCACTTAGCAAAACATATCAAATCAAAGCACAAAGCATAATAAACAAATTTTACGTGGTTCATCTATACCCTAGGGCTACGTCCACCAACTCTTCTTCTTTATTAGCTTTAGTTAATCAAGTTACAGCACAGAGCCTATGAAAACCCTACTCCGCATAGGACATGAGATCTGCGCGTACCTCGCTAGATCCTCCTTTCACTGAGTGGATATAACACAGAGCTTCCTTACAATATGTGCACTCAACACTTACAACACTTGCACTCAGCTTTGAAAGTTAATCACATAGATCAATCCTAGCATGAAGCTCTCGACTAATCTTCTCTACACATATATCTCTATTACATTCCTAGGTGTCTATTTATACATTACAAAATAGGCCTAAGCATGGGTAAACCCACGGGCCGACATCCCTTTCCCATTACATATTCCCAAAAACCCAAAAAGGACCCAAAAGGGGGTCTATATTCCGCAATCTCCGCTTCGCTTGGCGCTTCATCTTCAACAGGCTATCGAAGTCCCAAAAATGGTCAAATATGACCAATTATTCCTCAAAACTTGGTCAAGGGCCAATAGGCCCCCAACACTCACTTGTGACTCGTCCCAATTCACTCAGTTCTGACCAATTTTGCTTCGAATTCCTCGATCTTCGCTCGAGCTACTTTGACCTATCACATTGCTACTGCCTCTTGTTCAATGAACTCATGGATGAGTGGCTCATTTACCGGCCCTTCTAGGTACTGTTCTATTGTATTCACAACCTATTCAAGTTATATTCCTTGGATTTCAACTTCAGTGAACAATTGGCATTCCTTTTCTTGTACTGGTTGAAGTCGTGGAGAGAATTCCATTACTTTACTCTGAAGCATGTGTACTTGCTGCTGGGTTGTGCGCTCATATAGAAACCTCTTCATTCTATCTATGGGTGACAGGGCCTTCAGCTGCACCTGTAGCATTTCGGCTTCGTACTTCACCTCTTGAAGATGCTACTCCAATGTATGCAATTATGGGTTCTCATCTAAGTTCTCATAGATTTGCGCACTTCTACTGCTTAATTGTTTGCATTCCTTAGTGAGTGCTTTAATCCTTTCTACTGTGCTCTAGACAATTATTTCTCATTGGTTGCACACTTGTTGTGGAGTCTGTGGTATGGTCTGAAGCTCTAAGTCAACAATTCTTTGTTGAAGTTGTTGAATAAATTCAACAAGCTTTATCACTTGGCGCTCTATGGGTTCGTCGACCTTCTACTCTAAGCTGGTCACAGAGCGAATTGCTTTTTTGACTACTTCTTCAATCCCAATCTGCTTCACGAGAAGCTTCTCTTTTTCTTTCTAGAGCTTCGCTCTGTCTTCTTCAAAGTTTGCTTGCATAGCGTCCTTCTCTTATTGCGCAGCTCGACGTTGTTCGATGACTTCCTCCTGTGCTTTCTTTAAGGCCTGGGTGGCTTGCTCTGTTTCTTCCTATGCTTTTCGAAGGCGTACTCCGACTGAGTCAACAATCTGGCGGAGTTGAACTAGTTCATCTCCCTCTTTTGTTGTTCCTTCTGGCAGGGCGCAACAAGTTAAATAAGAATTCGGAAACGGTCTTCTTGCAATGGACATGAAGCTTCCATTAATGTTAATATGTCCATTATGGTGCGGTTCAACGGTCTAATGATGATCCTTTAATGATTTTCCAACCCGTTTGGAGTAGCATTCGAATGGTTATATCGACTTCCAACGGCTATATTGCTTTGCCATGACAAAGTGACCTATTTCGCTGTTCTTCTATCTTGGCAAAGCTCAAATTCTATACTTTTTCCTTCTGCGGGGCTCCCTCGAGAACCTTCTGCAGTCTTTCGATCTGGGATTTCTTTTTACTTATCTTTCTATCCTTTTTCTCGGTGAGCTTCATCTCGATGATCCTTTTCCTGTTCTAATTCGTATCCCCTTGAGACATAGTTACTTCGCGTTGTCGATATTCTTTCTTCAGATTCAAGGGTACTACTTTTTCATCATCTGAAACATTCAATTCATCTGTTTGTGGTTCTTCTTATGTTCTTATAACTTCGATATCCAAGTCCCTGGTGTTAGATAGCTTCAATCTGTTACCCTGTTCTTCCATCAACTACACGATCCTTTTGGTCATGAAATATTTTAACTCTTGTCTCTGTTGTTTTGAAACCTTTTCTTTTTCCTTCATTCTGGCTTGATCTTGTTCAATCCAAGGTCTTCCTAGTAGCATAGTAAATGGGGTGTTTTCCTCAATAAATTTGATAATATCAAAATCTTGCTCTGTCGAAGTTCCATTGACATTCATAGATATCTGAGGGAGTCTTCCACATAGGTTCACCAACTTACCTCTGAATAACCCTATTCCTCTTAGTGAAGGGATCATAGCAGGCCTTCCTATAGCTTCCCAAGTTCTTTCTGTCATAACATTCACCTGTGTTTCCTCATCTAGAACACAGTCAATGTTGAACTCTCCTATTCTTACTTCGATTTTCTCTTTTTCATTAAATACCTCTGATAATCTAACATGTCGGTGATCATTCAAGGTGCCTTGCATATGTAATAGTATATTTTCTAATTCTCTCTGGGGTTCTGTGATTTCTGGATCTACCTTAGGGTTTTCTTCATTCATATTCATTCTTTCAAGCTTAGCAATCATTCTAGGGAATTCCAATACTTCATGGTCCAAAGCTTTGCAACAAAGACAACTAGATCTTCCACCAGGAAATTCCTTAGCTAGATGTCCCGTTCTTCTGCAACTGTAACATAGGGTCAATCCTCTCTTTCTTTTAAATGATCCCCAACCTCTTATGTATTGCGCACTAGGATCATGTTAGTTATCCTGCAAAAAATTCTTTCTAGGATACTGCATCCATTTGTTAGTCAAAACATTCTTTCTATGCATAGTTATAACATATCTATCATTATGCTTATAAGATCTATTCATGTCAAAATTTCTTTCATCTATTAATGCTCTAGTTTTCAAGCTAGGATAGAATATATCAAACATATCTAGATCCATACTCTAGAAACACAAAATTTTACTTATTTTACTTCTACAGAGCACAAAGCCTCCAGATCTAAAAAATTTTAACTGTTCTTACCTTTATCAGAGCACAGAGCTTACATATCTTACATCTTTCTTGCAGATCTGGCCTCTTTTCTTCAGAAGCTTCCACTTTTACTTTTCCTAGAGCACAAAGCATTCATATCTGGATTCTTTGCTTCATATCTAGCCTTCGTTCTTTAGCACAAATCTTTTCATATCAAGTGGAATACTGCGCACTAGGGCACATATCCACGCAAAGAGTTTCCACAATTTCAGGATGAATCTTGGCACAAAGATTCTTCTCCCTTAGTTCCCAACAATCACAGGTTCAGGTCCTGGAAACAGAACCATTTGTGGGCACAAGAGTAGACCCAGGGTTCAACGCTATAACAACACACCAACAAAACCCTAACTACCGTCCCTTTCGGCAACACCTACAAAGCAGATGAAGTATCACCCGAGGTAGAGGTAGGGGTAGTTGCAAGACTCAGGTGTCTGCAACCTAAGATGGGACACCGATCTATGATTATAACACTTAGCAAGAACTTAACATAGATTATTCGTCAACATTCAAACCTCATCATACTTCACAGATAGCACAAAACTTAGCAGTAACAATGTATTCAGGCACTTAACATCAACATGTTATTCATATCTAACAGATTAAGCACTTAGCATACACTTTATGAATCAGATCTAAAATCATAGGCACTAAGAATGGACATATACAACAGATCTATCTACTTATCTCAAGCACTTAACAAAACATATCAAATCAAAGCACAAATCATAATACACAGATTTTACGTGGTTCACCCCCACCCTGGGGCTACGTCCACCAACTCTTCTTCTTTATTAGCTTCAGTTAATCAGGTTACAACACAGTGCCTATCAAAAACCTACTCCACATAGGACAGGAGATCTGCGCACACCTCACTAGATCCTCCTTTCCCCAAGTGGATCTAGCACAGAGCTTCCTTACAATCTGTGCACTCGACACTTACAACACTTGCACTCAGATTTGCAAGTTAATCACATAGATCAATCCTAGCACGAAGCTCTCAGCTAATATTCTCTACAGTTATATCTATATAACATGCCTAGGTGTCTATTTATACATTACAAAATAGGCCTAAGTGTGGGTAAATTGATGGGTCGACATCCCTTTCCCATTACATATTCCCCAAAATGAAAAAAGGACCCAAAAGGGGGTCTAGATTCCGCAATCTCTGCTTCGCTTGGTGCTTCATCTTCGACAGGCTATCAAAGTCCCAAAAATGGTCAAATATGACCAAGTATTCCTCAAAACTTGGTCAAGGGCCAACACATATTCACCTCCATTATCTATTCTTAACCTTTGAAGTTGATGTCTAGATTGTTTTTCTACAAGGGCCTTATAGGCCAAAAACTTGTCAAAAAATTACCTCTTAAGTTTTAAGAAGTAAACCTAAGTGGATATGGAGAAATCATCAATGAAAGTTAAGAAATACTTGGACCCAAAGAAAGAAGGAGAAGAAAGCGCACCACATAAATGTTGGAGATATTACACACTCACCTAAGCAATTATTTTCCTAAGGTTGATAGTCCAATGTTGAGGGTGCTTCCATAGATGAGAATATTCTCTCTTGATAATATTCCGTACAAATGAAGGTGCCTTCCCTCTTCAATCAGAGTAAGTTACCCCTCACTTAGACTAGTGGAGTTCACTCATGCATGGAAACCTCAGTTTTATCAGCAACAGTTGCATGTTCACCTTGGTTTCCTCACTAGGAGTGCGCACATCTCATGCATGTGGCCAAAAGGGAACATATATTGTGACTGCATGTTTTTCTTCCACTTCCACATGTGTGATTCAATTAACTAATGATTGCATGGACCAATTAACTAGGACTAGGTGGCAGATTTCTTTAGTTTCTATTAGTAAGTGTCTAGATCTCTCTAAATCACTACTATGGCACATTAGTTACTCATGTACCTTATATATATATATATATATATATATTGTAAATTATTCATTGTTTGTGTGTGGAGTATATTTAATACAATACATTATTTTCTCTCAATCTTTCTCTCTTCTCTTCTCTCTCACAATCTTTGTGTGTTCATTTTCTACTAGCTAGGTTCATTGTGAAAACTTCACATAGTATTAGAGGCTTGTGTTGGCATTTTATTCCACTCTTTCATGCGTCCTTCCTAATGCTGTGGATTTTACACCCAGGGTTCATCCATAGTTTACCAACAAAAACCACAGAGCATCGGCATATCAATCATCGCCCAAGGCCACGAAAGGTCTCACCCGAACTGTAGAGAGGATCTTAGAGACCATAAGCTCTTGTGACAGGGATGAAGGCTAAACACACAAACATCCATCGGGCTGGCATTCATGCAACTCATATCTGAAAAATTAATAGGAATAAGAAGTAAAACAATACACAGACATTTCCACCTCATGCATGATAGACACAGAAGAGATCATAACTATCGCATATTTATTACCAATGTCATTCCATTACAACATAGGCATACATTACATAGAATATATATATGAGAGCCACAAAACTTCATATATTCTCTATATAAATGCTTAGAAATACAACACACTGTGCAATATGCATTCTCTCAAGACTTCAGGCATATAATAGACTCATGGATATATTCAGAAGCATTATAGAATTACAACAGGTTCAAGGTGAGCTCAATACCAAGGACTCAATGGATTTCATATAAACATATAGATAGCTCCATTTTTGATATCGCTACTTCCTTTTATAGATTTCTCTACTCGAGAAATCTGTCTCTTTCTTCTCTACTCCAATGGTTCAAATGAAAAAACTTCCTCGCACGCTTCTGGCACCTGCCTGTAGTCCACACGGCCTTCAAGAACCGAGGAAATATTAACTACCCTACTAGCTCATATTTTATCAACTCCACAATCCCTTGTGTTGCTGGAAGTAATCATTTGAGAATATATCCCAATGATTCTTTTCTTGATTCCAGCATGCATCCTCTTGATTTTTGGTGCGCATCAAAACTGGGACTGATGCACATTCAATAATATTTTAGGCATGTTGTGCATTGTCAAAATTTGGTCCAGTGCACACTCTTTGTCACTCTTCGCACATAACCTTAGCCACATGAAAAACTTTGGAATGAGTGCACACAACATAGTTTGTGCATCTGCGTGAAAAGAACCCAAAACTTTGGGTGCCAATAGGCCCCCACTACTATTACTTGGCTCGTCCCCGAGCCAACTACTTTATGGAATTACATCTGCAACAAACGACACTGTGCTTTTGAGTTCTTGCATGAACTAATGAAATTGATTCTCATGCTCAATAAATTGGTCTTGGATCTTCTACATAATATGGACAACCGAATCTACTTCCATAGTTGTGACATGAGGGTTTGTCAAGTTTGTGTTGTTGAGTTGCACGATGAGAGGGCCGACATCAACTTGCACATCATAGAGTTGAGTGAACAAGGTCAAGGTTTTATTGGCTGCAATTGAGCTCATATCAAACATATTATCTTGTTCGACCTGCACTACAATGATATCCTTTGTTCTTATTGCGATAGATAGAATCTCAGTGGTGCGCTCCCTAGGAGACAAAGAAGTTAGGTCTTGGTTTTGTTGTGAGACCTCTAATTCAGCCGCGCAGACCTGCTCTGTGGTCGTAGATACTTCTAGTAGGGTTTGGAGATGGGTTCACAGGGCAAAGATGTAGTCAACCATTTTGGAGAATGCTTCCACCTGACATTGACCAATGTGGAGAGCCGCTTGTGTCGACTTAATCAGTGTTTGGAGTTGTGAGAAAGGTGGATCAGTGTGATGTGTTGGATGACGAAGGGCGGTGAGCTGTGATTCGAGGTGTTGCAAGAAATATTTTACTTCTAAGAGCTTAAATCCTAGAGGGATGTCTCATATATGTGTAGAAGTTGTAGGAATATGCTAATATAAGCTATCTACAACCCCAACAAGGTCGGTAAATGTTGTATTGATCTAGGCATACTAGGCTTAAGTAGTTGTGTGTGTCACCCTTTCAGTTTCATACCACCTTTGTAATGCTTGATGATCCTAAATATCTTTAAGGGTCGTTCCCACTCGTTTATTATTGTTTAGTCAGTGTCATCGTTGCGTTGGATGACTTCATTGTATCTGTCGACCTAGAGTTCGAGGAAATGGTGGGGGTTGTGTATCTTATAATCAACACACTTGAGTAGGGGTACATTTGTGAATGGAATTCCTTCAAATGGGACTCCACAGGGTAGCACAGTAACATGAAGTGGTTGTTCTTTCATGCCCCTAGATTTTGGCTGGGATTTAGGTTTGCTTGATGATGCCATACCAAAGTTGGTGGTAATCATGCTGGACTATTCTAGGAGAAATGGGAAGTGGGAATTGGTGAAGGTTTGTCTTGCATTGGTGGTGAAGGAGTGTATGAAACAAGGAGAAAAGAGGTGAGAAAGTAGAAGTTTGGGGTGTTTCTTAATAGAATTAATCCATAATGACACTTGGCTAGCCATGCATGCAAAGTTATTGTCCCATTTTTTCATTGAGTAGGATGGTACCCTACCCCAGTTCGGCCATTGTAGTCATTGTGTTGGAGGTTGCTTTTTCATTATCTCATTAATTTCAAGATTTTCCCCAATTCTTTCAAGTAACTTTAGCTTTTACTCTGAATCAGGGAAATTGTCTTCTTTCCAGTGGTGCTAACGAGCCATCATTCCTGAAATTAGATGAAGTGGACATGTGAGAACTACTTGTCACTTTGACCATTAAGATTACAAATATGTTGTCATTTCCATATATTTGAAATTAATTAAGACGTAGATAGCATGAGACATTCGCGAATTTACTTGTCGGAGGTGTGTTGAGCACTCAACACACCCTAAAAAGTCTATGTCCATTTCTACTTTTTGGGTACCACTTGATCCTTTGCACTTTCTGTTTCCACTTCAGTATGAAACTATTGCATGTGATTATGTTTTATGTTTTCATGTTTGAATTGTTTACAGTTTTCTTGAACATATAAAGAATCATCTTAACTTTAAAAGGGACTAACTTTAATTAAAGAATCGTCAGTCAAAGCATCTCCGAACACGCTTAAGGGATTCGACATCGAGAAGACTTAACTCTGATAAGAACTATTCGTGAAAAACAAAATAGTTGAGTGTTGATCTTCATCGGCATCGGCGGAAGAAAGTCTCTCATTTCTGCGAATGAGATTCAACAAGAATATCGCCGAAGACTGATTCGTTCAACATCGACAGAAAAACGAAAAGAGTAAGCGTCGCGTGAAGTAATGGTGATATCACCGATCGCCGACTTACGAAATATTTTAGGCATCAAGACTTTACGACAATAATAACCCGAAAATAAAATACGCACTCAAACTATCCCTGATCACCGATCATCGATACCTTATGGCACCGGAGGTTGTCTTGGGAGGGCCCCAACGGTAAAATACACAAGGGTATCGTCAATTCCCGACCTGTCCACTGGAGAAGCATGACGTGATGAGATGTTTTAGCTATAAGATATGTTAGGTACGATGCATTTAAAATGTTAGTTAATTCTTGGATCATGCATTAGTTTCTAATCCATGCGCAAATCAAAAGGGATTGTTTAAGCCTGTCAGTACAATGCATCTCCCTCTGCGCCTCCACCATCAACCAAGTTAGAATTTATTCACAGAGATTTAACAGTAGTCTGTTTTTAATTGCATTCATTAGTCGTATTAATTGATTCATACGACTGATAGGATCTCTCTCATTATATTCTTTTGAGCCATTGTGTATGATCCTATTCTACGCGACAAGGAGTTCAGAGCACATAGAGGAGAAAGGTTAGTAATCCGGAGAAGGCTTCCAAGGTTTAGTGAGTATTAAACAACAATTTTATCAAGCATTACAAGTATGTATTGACTTATGGTGTTTTATGCTTCATTTCATATGTTTCCACCCAATGCTACTCTGTACACATGATTAAAGGATCATTTTCAGTCGCAAGAACAATGCCTCTAAAGAAACCCACCACTAGGAAGTCCCCAAGAGCACTTAAGCTACAAGAACTAGAGCCGGGAGAATGATATTCCTTGACAGCTACAAGGCAATTAGATTTCACTCCAAAACTAGTGCCCGTCATTAAGACAACTACCAAGAATGCCTTTGTCTAGCCCCGAGCCTTTGGAGACACAGAGGCTAACATTGGGGCCAAAGAAGAATTCCCTTGCTGGGAAGAATTGTTTAAGAAAATCAAGAAGGAAGAACCCCTCGAGTATACCCTGCACAATGATCCTGATATGAGAAGACTCGACGATGAAGTTCTCCCGAATGTATGCAAGGCCTATTTGCACATGGTGGCAAGAAGGACTCTGGTATTTCCCTACATCAAACTCTTGAAATGGATTATTGATCACACCAATGCACAGAGGTGTTTAATCGACGACAACAATGGCGGATGCGTCGGGGTTTTCCTCCCAGTAGAAGTTCAGAATTACTACAAACTCAGGGAAATGGAGGAACATTTAAGCACTGAATGTGTTTTTAGTTTCTATCAGAAGCATGACACCAACAATATTATGGCATCTTTTTGGAGAGACGATAAAAAATTCACCAACCGTACTTCTGGCTGGTACCCAACAACTAACCTGAGGGAGCCATATATATACCTGATGGATTTGCTTTGCTGATTGCATGGGGAGAAAGATTTCTCCCAGTTTTCAGAGGCCTGGATGCCTCTAGCTTATACGATGGCCATTTCAGGTGAAAGATTCAATTGGGGTGCCATCATCTCCAAACAGCTAATCACTTGCATACAACAAGCCCAGACATTGAAAGAAGGAGAAACCCTTAACTTCTACATGGCCTCGTATCTGTTGGACGTCATCTATGCCAGGAATGTTTTTTTCTGGAATGAACTTAAACTAGCACTCCTATGAACTCCCAGTTCATGTATACTTCAACATCTTATGGGAAAACAGGTACAAGAAATCATATTCCCTTATCTGTGACCATTTTATTGCACACATTTATTCTTTGTTGTTCAAGAAAGAGTGCCCAAGGCTTTTAGATGAAGAAAAAAGGGTTGTATCGAAGGTAGGTCACTGGTATCTAGATGAGCGCAATACCTACATCAGGGTTTTTGATGCCATAGGGTCACCCCATTTGTTACCCATATATGTCCCCAATCGACTAGTGTTAGGGGAAATTTGTTATCAGACCATTCTACAAGGCTATAACGCCACTTTAGTAAAATACAAGAAGAGATCCTTCATACCGTATGGGTTTCATATTGGCTTCTACATGGTCAAGGAAACTATACAGGGTAAGAAAGAAGGGATAAGTCAAATGGAATTCCGATTCCAAAATGGCCATTTTCGCAAGCACGATCCCAAGGGTCTGGTCCTAAAACATGCATTGCAGGTATCATCCTGTTGGCCTTATGCCCATGACCAGTTTGAAGATGATGTTTTCACTGAAAATGCTCAAAACTGGGATGAGGTGGCGGCGGGGATGGTGGATCCTAAAACAACCAATTTCAAGGCCATGATTTGGGAGGAGCAAGTGACGTCCTTGGAGCAAGTGTCTCAAGAAATTTTCAGGACCCGATAAGGAAGCGTAGCATCTGAATCAGGCAAAGTGGTGGGCTATCCTCAAGAAAACATTTAAGTAGCAGAAGTTCATCAGGAATCCCTGGTACAAATCAGGGATTCCCCTGAGGTTCAAGATGTACAAGGGATGGCAGTACTTATGTGGTAGCAGGCCCAACTGCTAATGAAGCAGATGTAGGATGATTCGAACCTCATCATAACACCAAGGCATCCAACTGATAGCCAAGAAGAAATCCTGGTGGAGCCAAGCAGCCCCGTTTTCACAAACCATGGTAACACCAATGTGTCAGACCACCCTGAATCCACATCGCTGGTAAATTCCAAAGTGGGCGGGATGACTCAACCAGAGACAAGCCGACTGTCAGTAGAAACACACATGCCTAATCCTTTGAGTAAGCTTATAACTATTTATAGAGATGATGAGAGCCCAGAATCATCTCACGACAACCATGTATGTGTCCAAGAGGAAGAAGGACCTGAGAAGACTTCTTCCCCTGAGCCTGAAGTGGAAAAAACAGAGGTCCCATAAAAGGAAATAGAAGATTAAAGAGGCATGGAAACAAAGGAATCTAGCACATCAAAAACCAAAGAAGACTTGAAGGATAAGCCTGAATTAGATGAGCCAAAGCAGGAATCCCCACGAAAGGAAATTAGTGGTTCTGTGGCCAACGAACAAGTAAGTAACAAGTCTGTGCCTGACGCCGCTATTTCGCTCAATACTCAGATCCCTAATAAGCGACGAATAGGGTTCGGGCCTTTGGGGCACAACGAGGAAGTTTAGGAGCCCGATCTTGAACAAGTATGCACCACTGGTAGCTTGGGAAATATACTCACATGGGGTGATCAATAGATACCCGATCCGGTAGATGAAGTAGTAGATATATATGCAATCTACTATGATCAAAAGAGGAAGGCCATCATTCAGAGGAATACAAAGAAAAGGAAGATCACTTTGGATCACTCTGTCTTTGTTACCACATAGGACAACTTGATAAACACAGCAGACGCTCGAACATCTGAACTTATCGGTGTGGGGAAGGCACTTTCAGAGGCCACCTTGGACAGGGCCAAATGGGATGAAAAGGAGATAGATTTCTCCCTAAAGGAGATGGAACATATGCGTCATTTGGTTGAATACTATAAAGGCACCACACAGATCGTTGTGTACCTGAAAGGTGAGTTCGAGGAAGTTTACAATAAGTTCAATAAAGAAAGGCACCTCTTCACTGCAAAAATAACTGAGTTCCAGGAAGACACTCTCATGGCACTTGTGACATGCAAGGATATGGAGCGATGGTATGAAAGGGCGAAGCAAGAAGTAGAAAGAATCGAGTACATTGATACAGTCCAACAGGGCTGAGACAAAGAAGAGCATGGCATTCATATGGTAGTCAAAAGTAGTCTTAATCGCATGAAGTGATCAACTAAGTACTGGGCTAAGATGTCTCGGGACCCACACTGAGAAATCCAAGAGAAATGGATCAGATGAAAGGAGCAGTGGGATAAAAGTAATAAAGTAATGGATAATATCGAACTCCCCGAGTTCGACACCCCAGACAACTTCGTCGACCTGAGCGACATAGTTGAGTTGCATACCAAACATGATTCTCTATGGACCAAAGAGCTCGCAAAGATGACCGACACGAGGCCAGGGAAAGTGCAATGATTTGCAGGGCATCCAATTAGGGCTCGAAACGTGCTACAACAGTTGAACTCCAGTCTAGAAAAGTACCGGACGCATGCGATGGACATCAGGGGAATATATGTGACTCTGATGGAACAACACAAATTTCCATGGGCCCAAACTTGCAAAGAGCTATTTATCAGTTGGTCTGAGTACGAGAGGAATCACCCTTTTCAAGAGATATATTAGGCTGACTGTTAAAGAAATTGTTAGAAGATGACGCCACGTGGTGATTTTTGTTTGTCTTAAACTGCACTTAGCTGTTAATTTCAGTTAAACTTTACACTATAAATAAAGACATTGACCAATTAGTTAAAGGTCGATGGTTGTTGCAAAAACTCTTTCTTTTTGGTTGTTAAGAACTATTTTGAAGCTTGTATGAATTGATAAGTCCTTATGGACTAGAGACAAGTTGTTTTCATCAAATGCATGTGATTAGACTTGGAGAAGAATTACTTCCTATCCTGTTTCATGAATGATGCAGTAATGAGTAAAAGAAATTAATTTTGTTGTCAAGTTATCTGGTGCAGTGTTTTGATGTTCTTTTCTTTAATGATGAAGATGAATCATTGTGTTATTATTTTATGAATGG
This sequence comes from Picea sitchensis, assembly GCA_010110895.2. Lineage (NCBI taxonomy): Eukaryota > Viridiplantae > Streptophyta > Pinopsida > Pinales > Pinaceae > Picea > Picea sitchensis. The sequence continues at coordinate 4,511 of SNQJ01S0175244.1, read as the reverse complement.
TTATGGTAGATGAATTATTTTGCTTGCCATAATCTTATTACATATGTACTTTCTTTCTGATAATTAGTTTCTTAGACAATAATTGGATGCTCACATTGTTAATGTATTAATACTAGGCCTATGGTATAGAATCATTGTCTACATGTTTGAGCAGCGGGTTATCCCAAGCTCAACCTCTTTCCCAGTAGTTAAAAAATAATCCTTGTTTTTTGTCAAGTTGGTTTATACTGGTTTGCATCTCTCATACCAGTCCTACCCAAGAGAAAATACATAAGAGAATAGTCCTAACTGAAGGAAGAGCCTTCACAAGAAAACACAAAGCCCATTGATAATTTGGCCGGATCGCAAGATCTGGAGAACCATTCCACCTTTAAACATTGCAGAGTCTAATTGGGCCTCAGTGGCGGTTTTGGTTCCTACTGTTGAACCAAGGATTTAAGACCCATCAACATAATTGGCTCTAGAAGGAGGGCCAAAGAATGAATGGTTGAATATATATTTTATATATCATTTCAAACAACCTACAAATTCATAACAACCCACATGCATGGCTATTAATTCACAAGACAACCCACACACGCTGAGTACTCCTGAAATGAGTAACTCACCCCATCCCGAGGAAGAAAAATTATTCCCTGAAATACCTTATGCTCTTCCTCACGAGGAATTAAATCAATTTAGAAGATTCACGAGAGCTTATTCCCGACAGATCGGTGTGTTTCCCTTAGCTCTGATACTTCCTCAAAGAAAACAAATAAGCATATCGGTGGTCAATACTCTCGACAAAGTTTTTGTACACATTGTAGAATATTTAATAGACTTCGCGATCACCGAAATTGAACACCCTCTGAATCTTATCCTTGAGACACCAGCCGATGACGTCTCTGATCCAGATGACTTTTCGAAAGAAGAAGAGTTCAACTCGGATTCTGAATATATGGAAGGTAATAATGACCATGAGGAGGAAAGGGAAGTCCCACTTCAGAACAACCAACCTTGGTTGGTCGGAGACGCCGTGGCCATCTCTGGATGAGTACATAATATTCCCCGACACCTGGAGAAGTTGCTTCCCAAGTATGACCCTGAGACTTCAGGTTTACCTGAAGTTCATATCAAGAAGTTCATACTCACGATCAGACTTATGAACGTTCAACATGGATACGTAGTTTGTAGACTTTTCCCCTACATGTTTGAAAATTCAGCTTCCACGTGGTATTTTAATCTGCCAGTAGGATCTATAACTAGCTGGACCAAGTTCTAGAAAGATTTTCTAGATAAATTTGCAGAAGAAACTACTACGGGAGCTCTGATGGCTGAGTTTTTTAGAACCACCATGAGTCCGAAAGAAAGGGTCAAATATTTCAATCAAATATTCACGACCATCTTAAACAAATTCCATCTCGTGACAAAACCAACTCAGGAGTTACAAATCAAGGTTTATGCTAACACGCTCCTGACTCCTATTCCTATGTTTGTAAAAAAAGCCACCAAGCAAACCCTGGTAGAAAATTTTGAAAAGGCCAAGACAATAGAATTCTAGATGAAAGTATGTAAAGAAGGCCAGGCCTCTCTAGTAAAGAAAGAAGCCCAGCCTCCTCTCAGGAGAGGACTTCTTTTGACTAGACCGTCGGGAAAACCCACTGAACAAACTCCTGACAAGGGTAATGGAGATATGGAATATCTACAACACATGGTTAAGAAATTATCAAATGAAATCATAGACATGAAGAGAAATGCAGGAGAGGGAAAAAAAGGCCAAAGGCCCTATAAGACTTTCTTTAAAATAAACCCACCTTTCAAAGCGATTGAACCTTTCAAAGCGATTGAACCCTCATAAGTTTCGGTGATACAAACACACAGTAAGGTTCTGCCTGGCTCGAAAGATATCGATGCCACCCAGGCCTCAAAAAATAAGGCATCTCCCTATCGCCCAAAAACACCTTTTGCTCTCGGTAAGAAAACTATAAGCATCCATACCCGAGAATCTCCCAAACTATATTACAACATGTTTGAAGATTTGAAGAAGTTAAAGGCCAATATATCAGTTATGGACATATGCAGGATTCCTCAGCAGAAGTACTTTCTGCTACAAGCATTGAATTTAGTAGAAAATCTGACGACAGGCAATGTTCATGAGAGGAATCTATTCCCCACAGATTTGGTGAGAAAACCAACCGTGAACACCTACTCAGAAGATAGGAAGGCAATACCTTTTGTCCCACCATTCCTCTTAATGTTTGAAATATTCAATATAAACCTTCACAATTGTTCGGTAGATTCGAGAGCGTCTTCCAATGTTATGCCCTTGGCCATTTACAAAAAATTAGGTGTTGTCCCTCTCAAGAGTGATAAGCATGTCATCCAACTAGATAGAACCCAGGTCAAGGTCATGGGAGAACTCAAATATGTGATGATCAGGATAGCGACACATCCTAATTTTTTACAAGTGATTGACATCATTGTGGTAGACATTCTGGAGGCCTATGGGATATTACTAAGTTGAGTTTGGTCTAAAAAACTAAACAGATACTTTAGTACAGACTGGGCACACCTATGGCTACCACTGAAGGGATACAAGAACATGATCATAATCGATAGGGAGAGATATCTGAAGCATAAAGTCATTGATCTAGAAGCCCTAAACGAACCTACATCTACAGATTTCCCTGTGTTGGGAAATTATTCCTGCGATTCCCACTTCGGAAACTTTGCTCCTCTATTGTCCAATGTTCTTCTTACCCAAAAATTTGAAATGGTTTTTCAAGAGAAGTTGTCGATACTGACAGGAGACACCCACTTCTATCAAGACCCTACGTTGGAGATCATAGAACAAAAGATAGGAGTGAAAGAAATTAACAAGGGAAAGTAAAAGAACGATTATCATTCACAAATTTGGACCCTCTATTTTGATGGATCTAAATCGCAAGAAGGGTCAGGAGAAAGATGCATCCTCATCGATCCTAAAGGTAAATTTCATTTCCTATCCTGTAGGCTTGAGTTCTAATTTACCAACAACACTTCCTAATATGAAGCTTCAGTACAAGGATTAAAGAAATCCATAGATTTGAATGTCGAAGAATTGAAAGTTTTCAGAGACTCAGAAATTATTGTTAGACAAGTAAGAAATACTATACATTGCAATTCTCCTCACCTAAATAACTATCAGTAGGAGGTGCATAGGTTAAAGGAGCACTTTGAAGCCTTCAATATTATAACAATCCCCAGATCGAAGAATATTCTTGTTGAATCCTTGGCCACAACTGCTTCTAGGTTGTCACCTCTGGATGATTGTGAAGCCTCCCGATTCACTGTGGAGCTTCTCTACAAACCATCGGTGCCTAATAACATTTCTAATTGGAAATTCTTTGAAGGATATCAACATATCATAAACTTCTTGACTAACCAAGACAATTTCAAAGATCTGGCTATTGACGATGAAGTATTCCAAGAGCAGTCAATAGATACAGATCCTCAGACAGGACAACCTATGGATAAATCAAAGTCTCACACAATCCCGAAAGGGATAGGTAATCTAGAAAATTTGTTTGATGTGAAAGAGCGATTTAAGGGACCTAAAAATGCAAAGACTGGTAGCTCTTGTCCCCTACATGAAACTATAAATCTTGGGACCCTAGAAAACCCAAAGAATGTGAATCTCGGCAAGACTATATCTAAGGAGGAGAGGAAGGCTTATCTCAAATTGTTCAAACCATACCAAGATGTCTTCGCATGGTCCTATAAGGATCTGAAAACATATGATACCCGCATCATTCAACACACTATCCCATTAAAACCCGAAGTGAAACCTTTCCAACAGAAGCTCCGAAAGTATCACCCATCCCTAGAACCTCTCATGTATCAAGAATTAAAGAAACTTTTAGATGGCAAGATTATTTTCCACGTTAGACATTCCGCATGGGTAGAAAATATTGTTCTGGTGAGAAAATATTTGGGTGAAATCCACCTATGCATAGATTTTAGGAACCTCAAGAGAGCTTTAGAAAAGGACAATTAACCAGTGCCGCTGATGGAACAACTCCTCCAGACCGTGTCTATCTCAGAGGTTTTCTCTCTACTAGACGGTTTCTTAGGTTACAACCAAGTCCTGGTTTTGGAGGAAGATCGTTTAAAAACCACCTTCTGCACCAAGTGGGGAACCTTCACTTATAAACGCATGCCTTTCAGGTTAATTAACACAGGAGATACCTTCCAAAGGTCCATGGACGTAGCTTTCTGTGGACTAATAAATAAATGTGTGGTAGTGTATCTAGATGACGTAACAGTGTATTCGAAGAATAGAGAAGAGCACATCCAACACTTAACTCATATTTTCGAAAGGTGTAGGAAATATGACATATCTTTAAACCGTAAGAAAAATATCTTTGGTGTCGAGGAGGGTAAGTGTTATCCAAATTTTTGGTTATCGAAATGATATTATGATCATGTTATGATAATGGAAGATCAAACTCTTCATTAAGAACATTTTCCTGAAGAAGGTTACACTTGTCATT
>SNQJ01S0175243.1:0-20131 GCA_010110895.2 Picea sitchensis | reverse complement strand
TTAGTGCCCAGGAAGTTCCTGAAGAAGTACATTAGTGCCAAAACTCATATGATAGTCATAGAACCATAGGTGTGTGATACATGGTTTCAAAAAGAAAGTATTCTAAGTTTTACCTATTCGACATACCACACTTTGGAAATATCTAAGAGATTAACGCTTGTGTAAAAATGTTGCTAAGTTGTGTGCACAAAGGATACATATGGCTCAACGGACTAGTTTTCATTGATACAAACTTGATAGTATGTATTACCAGTCTTCTCTCGGGTCCTCTTTGTTGTTTTTTGACAATAATAATGAGAAATATCTAGTAGAGAGCATGAAGGATAAGTTCCATATGTTCCTTGAACAACGTGATTTAGACATTACCAAAATATTTGACCCAAAAGTAAGATTTACGATGCAAGCCTTAGTGTGTCAAATATTAAGGAAGTGCATAAAACATTAGGTCCCAACAATAGTCATCGCGACAACAAAAATATGTGTCGAGGGCGTCCAAATGATTTGGGAGACATTTTTATTAAACTAGTTTTTGATTGATTGTGAGGAAGCATAGGATAAAGGGACCTAGTTCCATTACATATGATTACTAATTCTAATATAGAGTTATCATATCGAGTGAGCCAGATGACACACATTTTTTTAGAGTCTGATAGAAGCCTTGTCTATCCGCAAGGCATCAGAACCTATGGTATACTACACACAAGGTGCGACAAATGGAAAACAATGTTTCATTTTATATTTAAAAAGAAACTATTAGGGATGACATTGATAGGACATCGTGCATACCACCATAGGTGGTCAAGTAATATAAGGCAGTGGAGTGATTTAAGGTAGGGTTTCATGGCATATATGTACAATCAAAGAAGGACCTAGATCAACAATGACTACCAACACAATATAGGTTTGTTGAAGATGATATGGGCCACATTATGGTCAATTGGGACAAAGAATGAAATATTCCACTGGGAGAAGGAGGGCCATCAGAGGAAAAAAACCTCAAATACATGAGGTCAATGAGGATGAATAACGAAAAAAATAGGAAAAAGGAAATGCTATTGTTGAAAAAACTCAGTAGAAAACATTGCGTACCAATAGGAGGAGGAAAGAACTAGAGACAGGAATATCCATCCCATAATAGAAAAAGTGCAAATCTATAAAGGAAGTGGATACCCAAGATTTAACAAATGAATATTTGGAAAATTTAGGTGACCAAGTGAAATAAGTCATGGATGACACGTTTCATTGTGCAACACAACAACATGAAGAGATGCACAAACATATGCAAGAGAAGATAGTTGAGTTGCGCCAACTATTGGAAGTAACAAACATTGTGTCAGGGCGATAGACAAAGGAGGAACCAACAACAAGCACTAACAAGACTAGGGATATGAGGCCAACAATATCCTATTCCTTAGAAGTCACAAGTGAACGATGATTTATCAAGTTAGCAATAGGTGTGATAGAGTTCCCCACGACAGAGATGCAGCAATAAGAAATGACACAGTCACATTGAATTAATGCTATCAAAACTACCAATAGATGTATTGCAGTAATTATAGATGAGCACAATGCAAGAGATGAACTTGGGTGCATAAAAGACATCAAGTGAGTTGGTTAAGGTTACGGTCGAGAAGGTATCCTTGGAGACATAATTCAACAAGATTGATAAGGAGCGTGATGAGGCCACACAAAAGTTTGAAAGAATGCAGCAAGCATTCCAGAAGGTATATCAAGAAATTCTAGAAGCTCAAATAGAGAAGGAGGCATAAGTTGAAGACCAAGTAACGAATATAACTGAAGCTATTATTGGCTTGCACGCATGAAAAGTCGATCTATAAGTGCGTATGACACCGAGCACTCTACCTGAAGAAATGAAGAAGACAATGACAATAGTGGTGGAGAGAATAAATACTCTAGAAGTAGAATGTGCTCAACTTTATATAGAAACCATGGGTTTCTAGAAACAACTAAGTGAAGATAAGGATAAACAAGAAATCAACTAGAAGATCCAAGCTATGCATGAAAACGCACAGAAGTTCAAAACAATTATGAGCAAATTACCTCCAACAGAGGTGGTAACAAAAATGAATTAGTACATAAACTTGTATTAAAAAATGAATCAACTAACGGTGGAGTAGCAGGATCATGTACAACATCTATAAGTACTACAAGATGAAGCATACATAGTGAAAAGGGTCGTAGAAACATCTCAAGGTATATTCAAGTAGGAAGCTTATGATAGTGTCAAGAAGATCCAGGATTGGATCACTGCTGAAACAGTTGCCCAAATTTTGCAGAATGACTTAGAGGTAAAGGAGAAGGTCGCAACAACAAAGGAGACCTTTGAAAAATTCATGGTGCACTGGAAGAAGGCATGAGTGGCTCGGGATGAGCCACAAGTGAGCGTTGTGAACCTATTGAATAGGCATTTTGGTTACGTTTTGGGATTTGTGCCATAATAAGTCAAAGAATAAAAGGAAGTTAGAAGATGGAATAGAGCGTGTGATGAGAGAGGAATTTGAGGAGTCAAGTGAGTGATAGAAGGAAGCACGATGAAGCAATGCGTAAAAGGAGAAAAATGGTTATATACCGTTGGGGTTTTGGGACATTGTTTCCACATTGTAACAGGCTTATCTCTATTTTGATGTATAAATATGTAAAGGGTTTTTGGATTCTGAAGCTCCAAGGGTTCAACATATGAGAAGTTCTTATAACATTTTTGGTAAGTTGATTCGAGCATTGGAAGAATTTTTTAGGTATGATTGAGGAGTGAATCTCACATTGTAGCAGAATGACTAGGCAAGTTTGGGTAATGTTATTGTTTCATATTTTTTAGTGTAGTGCATAGTTCTAAGAATATTATCAATGACTAATATAAGAAACTAGTTGTTGTAGACATAGGTCAAGTTGGGTGAACCAAATTAAACATGTGTGTTGTGATGTGTTGTGTTTTCATGTTATGTTGTTTACTATTATGGCAAAATGATGATAAATGCTTAAGTATGATGAATGTGTTATTTATATATTATGTTTTAATGTTTCACATTCAAGTAACTGGTAATTGAATTAATATCAAGTAAAGGATTGTCGCACACAAGGTATGCCTCATGTTAAGTAATTGTTCAATAATGGAAAATGCACACATGTGTGGATGGTTAGCAAGAACATGTTGATTGCCTCACTTCCCCTCATCACTGCAAAACCTTGGTTCTTTTATCCTTTCTAGATGCCACGAGTGAGACTTGAATTTATTTGTAGGTGATGCCGAATGGGCCAGTGTCTGAGTGTTTAGTTCATATATTAATGATTAACCTCAGGTTTTCTCAATCCATGCCAATAATCCTCACTCAACCATTGTGATTCAAGACATAGATTGCACTAAATCCTTAAGATGAAAATAAATTTCTCTTCGTTACTTATTCTATCATTGTTTCAACACTCTCTTGATATTTTTCTTACTATCTTTGCAGAAGATAAATGCCCTAATATTTTTTCTTATTTAATAATTTTTTGATGGGTTGTTATTAGTTCTTAATTGGAAACGTGACCTGTTATGCAACATATTTTTTATTTTCCCAGTGTGCCTATTTCGATATGTTATTGGCTACTTTTAGGGCAAATAGGTTTTTGTTTTACTTTGACTATTTTAAATGACAACTAGGAAGTTTGGAATATATGTCTTTACTCCTTTTCTACTATTTCAATATAAAAGAGAAAGAAAAAAAATAGTTCACAAAATAAATAAATAAAACAACATTGATCAAAATCCTAAAAAACGTTTTTTTTCTTATGAAGGTAGAGTCCTATGATAAATCCTTGAAAGTGCACTTCTAGGAGAGAACTTGATTGTGACATATTCATATCACAAATAATTTGTAAGATTTAAATTCTTTATATCATTTATGGATTGAAATATATATATATGATGACTTAAAAATGTCTACATAAATGCTATAAAATTGTTTCATTGAACAATATTGAAAACTTAGTAAACATGACTTCATTAAACTAAATTGCAATAATAGGAAATTGTTAATGAACACTTGTGCAATTGAAATATTTAATAAAAATGATAATTATGACTAATTGAAGGACGTGTTATATTTTTATTTGCAAGAGAAGGAAAATGTTGGGTAAATATATCAAAATCCATTTCAAATCATATCATAAACCATTCAGTTACAACTATATCATGGAGATAAAGATGTACATAGAGTAAGTATTCAAACTAACGAGTATTATCACCCACTCTAATAAGATTAGTCATCATCTTGATGTTTGTTCTGTGAATGATATAGAAAAGGAGGTAATGGTTTAGGGTTCTCGTCAGTGCATAAGTGGGTGGGGTGGTTTTTTCGAAAAAGAATTATAAAAATATAAAAATCTCATTCCTCATAACATTTGATTTATCTTTTTTGGGTAATCACCTTGTTGTCGATGTGACAATTGTGCAACAAGGAAATCGTCTAAGACATAAATCTAGTTTCCTAGTGTGATCAATATTAATAAAAACAATTAACTTTCCATGATCCAAAAACTCATCATAACCAACATTCATTAAAATCCAAAAACACCCAGCTTGATCAACAATTATCCAAAAATGCAAAAAATTATACCTACATTGATCAAAATCTAAAAACAACCCAAATTGACCAACAGTAATCAAAACCCAAAGAACCCACATCGAACTAAATCCACAAGTACCCATCATCATGAACTTTGATCCAAGTCCAAAAAAAAGTCATTTTAATAAAAACCAGTGCAAAGAGGGATTAAAAAAACCACCATGGCCACTAAATATGAACACCAATATATTTTTCAAGCTAAAAAAAAAAAACATTAACATACATTGATGAAAACAACAAGAGAATGTAAATTCCATTACTGCGATTTTTGGGTAAATGAGAATGAATATTATTTCATATAAATAACCATGAATGATTTTCCTTCCATGTAAATAGTTGGAATTTCACTATTTCTCTCTTTTGTGACCATCTTACTCACTAGTTGTTCAATGCATAAGTAGATTGAAGGTGAGTGTCTTAAACTGGTTGAATCAAAGGCTTTTATTTGATCATCAACTGAAATTAGCAGACCCCCATTAATCAAAATCATAAACACCCATCATCATTAACAATATGAAATGTCTTGGAACTAGTGCCATTACCTAAAAATAAGGGAGAAACAACTCTGAATCATTGTCATTACTAGAAAATAAGGGTGAATAGAAAGATCTAGTTCAAATTTTACAAGGTGAAAATGGATTTCCTTGTCTCCCTTCATAAATTCCCATGGGATAAGGGTTTTATATATTATTTTTGAAAATAAAATTGGTGCTATGTACAGTCAAACCCTTCAAAACCCTCTATGTAAATAATTTTCCCAATTAAAATTTCAAACTCTCTAATTTAACCCATGGGAAAAAAATTTCCCTTAAACTTTTCTATGGCTAATTGAAAACATGAAGGAATTCCCACAAGACTTCATATTTTTAATTCCTTGTGCTTGTACCAAAGAATGAATATCCATACTTCCCAGTGTCAAAATTGTCTAGAGTGTGACAATAAATTTGATTGATCATTAATCATTGTTCCAGGCCCATATGGTATTCCCCATTATCAAAAAAATATAAGACTTATTTTCTAATATTTCCAATATGAGGTCATAGTTTAATGAATGAATTCCTTTGTTCACCATAAATTTTAGCACCTTATTCATCTTCTCCAAAAACGGAAATATCTCTACTGAATTTATTGACAACAAGTCTCTCAAGAGAGACCTTTGTTTCAAGTATCTCATCTTTTGTTTGTATGAAATAGTATCCATCTATGAACTATAACCATATTAATAACCTTTCAACAACTTTGTCAAACCATTTTATCTCCTTGTTATGAAGTTTCTTTTTTAGGTTTAGGGTTGTGGGAGGACATATGAGAGGTATGTCATGTTGTAATTTTTTGGACCATTTCCTAGGGGATTTTATCATCATTTTCTCTAATCAAGGCTTTAGTATCCATACACAATATTACACATCCTTATCTCCAAAATTTTCCATTTCACTTCTAGAGATGAGGTGCCTCTTCCATAGGTATTCCCTTGTAAAATTGATATGTGATGATATTGTTCTACCATTATCTTTGGTGGATGAGCTTACAGATATTGTAGAAAATATTTTTACAAACCCACCTTGGTTCACATCAGTTTCCTCATTGGAATCATCGTTTTCTTCATCTTATTCTTCAAATTACCAATTGGATTTAGAGTCTTTATCTGTAAGGAATTAGATCTATTATAATAGCTGAAATAGAAATATTTCAGAGAATAATAGTGAAACAACACAATAGCTAAAACCAAAGCACGAAAGTAATACCTTTGTTTATTGGAAACAATGTTCACTTGCACATTCGATGGGGAAACGTCCAAAAAATAAACACTCTATTACAATAAATATGAATACAAAACTTTTCATTCCCTCAACAATCTATGAAAAGAACAATCTAGAGGAAGATCTAATAGAAGCATAAGCTTCTATTAGGTCTTCTTAAATTTGAATCATTCTTCCTTATTACTAGATATTATTAATATTGGCTTTTATTACATGAAAAATATATTATTGTACCTATGTGAGGGATTAGGGAGGTTAGGTCAATAACATTCCCTCACCCTTAAGAAAAATCCTTTACCTCAAGTCTTGAGATGAGGAAATTGTTGCAGAATGGTAGTTGGATCCCAGGTGGCATCAACTAGGGTTGTATATTTCCACTGGACTAACATTTACTTGGTTTTGTGATGATGGAGACGATGCTCATGCTGGTCCAAGACTGCATGTGGTGGCAACTAGATGGAATCTTCTTCATCCAAATTGGGAAGACTTGTTTGAGTTTGGAACTTAGTTCCAATCACCTTCTTTAAGCAGGAGACATGAAAAACAAGATGAAGCTTAGAATGTCTAGGAAAAGCTAACTGATAGGCCACCTGTCCCACATACTTGATAAATTTATAAGGACCATAAAATTTGGGCACTAGTTTTTAATAATGGTCAACCTTGAGTGAAGTCTTGTTATAAGGTTGCAGTCAAAGAAACACCTAGTCCCCTTCAGCAAAATGATGTTCTGATAAACCTTGATCTACTTGTTTCTTCATACGATTTTGATCTTTGAATAAATTATCTTCGAGGGTACAAAGAATAACCTCTAGAACTCTAAGAGTTTGGTCAACTTCCTAGACCTTCGAGACATGATGCATGTATGATATAACTAGTGGTGGATTTTGTCCATATACTGCTTCAAAAGGAGCCATGCGAGTAGTTGTATGGTAAGAAGTGTTGTACCACCTTTCAACTAGGGGTACCATTTAACCCATTGATTTTGTCGTTCATATGCAAAATAACTCAAATATGTTTCCAAATTCTTTTTGACAACTTTAGTTTGGCCATCAACCTGAGTATGATAGGAGGTCCTGAGATGCAATTGGGTGCCTTGTAGCCTAAGCCATTCTTTCCAAAAATGTTGGGGAAAGTGGGATCTCTATTAGAAATAATAGAATGAGGCATGTCATGAAGCTTGAATATATGATCCATGAAAATTTGAGCCACAATGGAGGTGATGAATGGGTGTTCAAGAGAACATAAATGAGCATACTTGGAAAGAAAATCAACTACCACCATGATGACTGACTTATTGATCGATTTAGGTAATCCAACAATGAAATCCATAAATATATGTCTTCAAATAGCGGGTGGGATTGGAAGTGGTTGTAGTGTGCCCAGGGATTTGACTGTTTATCCCTTGTTGCATTGACAAAAATCACATTTCACCACAAAAGTGTGAACTTCCTGTTTCATACTATCCCCCAAAAAAGAACATTTGACCCTATCATAGGTTTTGGTAAACCATGAGTGCCTAACTATGGGTGTAGCACGAAGCTCAGAAAGCACCATGGATTTAAGTCATGGTTGTTTAATTAAAAAAATATGGACTTTATAGAGAAGCTCATCATTGTGACAAGAGTACTCACTGGAAACTAGAGAATTTTCTTGCAATTATTGGATTAGACTTGAATTTTTGAGATCTTCCAACCATTCCTGGTGAACAACTTGCAACCAATATGGTACAATGAAAGATAGGGAAAAAAGGGACCCTTCATCTTCAAATTTTTGTGAAAGAGCATCAACAACTAAATTGTCTTTTCCTTTCTTGTAAATGCTCTCATAATCGTATCCAAAGAGCTTAGTCACCACCCTTTTTTGTTGCTCCAAGGATGAAATATGTTACTCCAAAAAACACTTGAGCCTTTGATGATATTTCTTAATTTGGAAGTGTTTTCCTAGTAGATAAGGGAACCAAATATCCACTACATGCAGAATAACCAACATTTACTTCTCATAGATTGATTGGCCCAAGTGTCACTCTGAAAGTTGTTTGTTGTTAAAAGATAAAGGTCGACCATCTTGCATAAGGAATACTCTAATTCCTCTCCTAGAAGCATCACATTCTAGGACAAAGGTCTTTATGAGGTAAGGAAGGGATAAAAAGGAGTGGTGCACATAGATGCCTTCAAAGATTGAAAGGAATGATCAACTAAGAGAGTCCGAGTCAAAGAATTATGTTTAAGTATAGAAGTGAGAGGCGCCAAAATATTTTCATAATTCTTAAAAAACTTGCAATAATAACTTATTAAACCCAGAAAACCACGTAATATTTTGAGATTCTCAGGGCAAAGAAATATTGCATAGTTTCAATCTTCTTAGGATACACCCTGACACCCGCCTTGCCAACAATATGACCCAAGCACTCGACTTCCGAGGCTACAAAATAAAATTTAGGTTGTTTGAGGAAAAAATGGTGTTGAGAGAGTACAACGATCCACGTGAGAAACATGGGATGTTCATGTTTTACTATAGATGAGAATATCATGAAATAAAAATAAGACAAAATGGTAGAGAAAAGGATGGAAGACATGATTCATGAGTCTTTAAAGAGGAGAGGGAGCATTACATAATAGATGAGAAAGATGGGATGTCCAGGTTTTACTATAGATGAGAATATCATGAAATAAAAATAAGACAAAATGGCAGAGAAAAGGATGGAAGACATGATTCATGAGTCTTTAAAGAGTAGAGGGAGCATTACACAATACAAAGGGAATGACCAAGAACTCATAGTGGCCCTCATGAGTTTGAAATGAAGTCTTAGGAATGTCTTCCTCTTTCATACGTATCTGGTGCTAGCTAGAACGAAGATAAAGTTTAGTAAAGATATGGGCACTGCTTGAATCATACAAGAAATCATCAATGACAAGAATGGGAAATTTGTCATGGATGGTGAGATTTTTAAGGGTGTCAAAGTAAATATACATGACCCAAAGGAATTATTTCTTAAGTACCATGACCATAGGAGAAGAATAGGGGCTAGTACTAGGACAGATAACACCTACGGTGAGCAATTCTTGAACAATTTTATCGATTTCATTTTTTATAGGAAAAGGGATGATGATAGGGATGAACATTGGGAGGAAGCCTACCAGGTATGAGGGGAATGGAATGATCATGAGCACCATGGGAAGGAGGAATTCCCTGGGGAGATGAAAAAACAACTTGATGTTTGCAAAGTATGGATTGGAGGTTAGGAGGCATAAAGGGTGTCTTAGTGGCTTGAATGGAATGGAGTTGTGCAATAATGTCAAAATGACCTTTTTTGAGGATCTTTTCCATGTGATGGGAACTGATGATTTCAGGGGAACCTGTTGTGATTCCTTGGAATTTATAATATTGTCCCTCCTGGTTGAATTGCATGATTAATTCCTTAAAATCCATGAGAATGGGGCCTAGAGTCCTTAAACATTCAACCCCCAACACAATGTCGCAACCACCCATGTCGATAGAAAATATATGTTATTTCATGTAGTACTGACCAATTTGCAGAAAAAATTTCACAGCGCACCCCCAATTCATGGACCCACCATTGGAAATCATTATTTGAAAGTTGTTGACTTCTTGGATATAAAAATCAGTTTCTTGGGAAATGTGGCGATGAATAAAATTATGGGTGCTCGCACTATGAATGAGGATGATGAATTTCTGATGTTTAATGTAACCAATTATCTTGATGGTTTGGGGGTAGAGAATCTAGTGAGAGTATTCAAGGAAATGATCGATTCAAATTCTGGGGGGTCTGAGGGTGGATTCAGGTCAGTGTGTTCAGGTGATTCACCCATAGGGGGGAGCCTTGACCTCTTCTTCAGAAAAATTATTAGAGATGGCCCTAAAAATATTTTTTCCTTACACTTGTGCCCATGAAAATATTTTTCATCACAATTATAACAAAGGACCTTGAGTTGGATATCATCCATTTCTTCTTGGGTCATTTTTTGGATCGTTAGCAGAGCGGAAGGAGGAGTGGGAGTGATTGGTTTAGGGAAAGGAATAAAGGTTGAGGTCAGTGGGCATAGATCTCATCCTTGATGCCACTGATAAATAATTCTCAGAAAAAAAAATCATCATACATGTCCTCTGTATAGAAAGCCGATCACTCAAAAGAATCTATAAAGTATTCCACTATGCAAGGGTGTTTCAACTTTGTCAAATGGACTAAATAGTTGGTTTCAGTGTCAAAGTGTTCATAAATCTATGCAACAAATTGTGTCTAAGCCACATACCCCTGGAGAGAATTTTTTCTCCATTGCCAACATTGCCAGCATTCTTGATCTATATGGAGAACACCATACCAAATTTTGGACAACTCATCTGTGATGTCGTACAAAGAGAAATAGTGTTCCATTTGAGTTACCCAACCAGTGGGATCCAAGCCATCAAATTTGTTCACATCCATGACTGAAAGGAGTAGGTCACATTGAAATTGATTGGGATGAAAAGTATGCGAATTAGAGGAATTTTCACCTTTAGGGTGGAATGGTGGATCAGAGGAGGTAAGGTCTCCAATGATATTCAACTTGGCGTAGATCTGGCTAGTGAAGGATGTAATTTAGGTAGACAGGTCATGTTTTAGGGTTTCCATTTTTGCGTCTATGGTGGAATTCATGTTTTTATTGATGGTGGTAATATTGGCACTGAGCTACCACACTTCCTACTGGGAATCCATGAAAGAAGAGGACACATAATTGAGGTGGGCTTCAAGGCCCTGGATATGGGTGTGGGCCATGATGAAGGGGGGAAACAGAAAGGGGTGGGTGGGAACACACAAAAAATGGGTTATGAGTGAAGGGAATCATGATGATCAAGGCGAAGAGGGGAATCCAATGGGATAATTCCTAAATAAGGGGTTCGGGGAAGGGGTTCGAGTCCATGGGAAAAAAAATTGTTGAAAAATGATAGGTATGAATGTGATCACGATGAAGAGATGAATCTAATGGGATAGGGATCAAATAATGGTGGCAGTAGGATCCATAACATTTTTTTTTTTTTTTTTACTTTCACACACCCAACCCCCTAAGTAACCTTATAAGGGACGGTGCATAAATTTTTCTCTTTCCTATAATTCCCTGAATTCTTTGATTAACGATACCATTTCCTAGTGTTCACTGAGAGATTTTCAATGACTACAACCTTTTCCAAAATCAAACTATGCTATGAAAGTTATGGACTTCCAAATTTTTTGGGGTGTCATTGGCTAATGGCCACCCCCTTTTCCACATTGCATCCATGTGGCTTTACTTCCCTCATACCATCCGACATGGCACTTTTGTGAACTGGGTTATCACCCCCTTAGTGATGACGCAACTGGTTGTTGCAAGGATTATCTCCCTATATTCGTGAATACTGAGCCTTCAACACTTCATCATTCTTAAACCTGTAGGTCTAAAACTTCCACGAGACCCGGAGTTTTGAAGTATTTTTTCACCTGAGGATATATGGTGGAGTTTTATCCACCCTTAGATATGACGATTGACATTTATCTGCACTTAAACCATAGCTTAGAATTGACAAGTAGGAAGGGGATCCCACATATAAATCACGTCTAATACCATGGTGCCACATGAACCTGCCTAGTAACTTCCTGTTACCATGGTGTACGCAAGACCATCCAATCAATGCTTGACACTTTAGCGAGGGAATTTTGGCACTTCAGTGTTTACCACACCCTCCCATATCCTCAAATATCCCAGAGCCCCGGAGTCCTGAAGTTTCAAAGTTCTAGAACTCCTTACTCCATACTACGACCTTCAACCTTTGGGATGGTGTCACAACTCGAATCCTATATTTCGTGAAGTAATAATTTGTCGAATTACCTACACTGTCCCACTCCACTTGTTTATTGAATGGTGGAGAAAACATCCATAACATATTCTTGATCTACGGTCCACATTAATCCCAAATTCCTCCCTTAGATCTGATGATTGGTATTACTTCACCACTCTTGTATTTTGTGAGTTCGCGAGCCTTACCATTTTTAACCCTTTGGTTTCATGAAGGTTGACCTACCGAAGAGGTCATAAAGTGGAAACAACTGCATATTTTCAGTTGGTAGTAGTATGTACTCTATCCTCCCACTATGCTCGATCTAATGGTTGAGAAGGATCCCAGAGGGTCCTTATATCAATGGCTCACATTGGTTCATGACTTCGGTGTCTATGGATTTTGTTCATTTCAAACTCTTTTATGCTCGGAGTGGGTCAATGTTAAATGTTTGTAGCTTGTATTTGATCATCAGGAAGGCTCCTGAAGGATACTTAAATCAACAAATGAGAGGGATTACTTAATATAATATTTATGATATCCCCCAAAAGGTAAATGCATGGCTATGATAGCATGCTCATTTTTAGAAGGGTCTTCCCTGTGTAATACTTGGCTCCATGTTTTGCGTAGCGCAAAGTTCCTGGGTCATGATCGTATGGAACTCATAATGGCTCAAGGGACAAAGGAGGTGAGCCCTTATTAAAGGTAGAAATCGCATCACTTCGAGCATATGGTCACTTGGGGGCAGCCTAGAAAGCTATGCTCTAGAGTCTTAACTGAGAAATTGGTTAATACTGTGGTTTTGGGTATGAGGTCACATGGTATAGTGGGTTGAGGGAAGTGCCTTTCACCTGTAGAAATCAAATTATGTAACAAGAAAAAGGAAATTTGGAGAGATGACCAAGTTCATTGCAGTTCCATAGAGTCCATCCTAACTCTATATTTATGAATTTGATCCTTGGGCAATCACCTTCAGGACTTTCCAGCCCGCATAGAGGCCAAAGACTTATGTCCAAAATCATTTAAAACCCATTACTAATAGTTTTACTTTTATAAGAAGGGAAACCAGAAAATCCATTAACAAGATATGATATTAAATATTTACTTCAAATTTCCTAGGCCAATAGGCCTATAGAGCCACAAATTCTACCATTCAAACAAGATAAAATATTTTGCTAGCATCTGACTCAAGAAAATAAATATTACAAAAAAACTAGTCATTACAATACAAAATGATAATCACACGTATCTGGTATTGGGAATTAGTTAGCAATTGTTGAACGAGGTTCCCTTTTCCACCTAACCATAGGCACGGTTTCTCTTGGAGTATTCCTCAACTAGCCAGCCCCTAGCTAGATCATGATACTATGAGATGGATTCTTCTTGATGTCAGTCACAACAAGGGACAAGGGTTACTCTCCATTTCCCACAAGAACCTATAAGTCTAGATTTCTATCAACCAAGAAAGGGAGTCTACTATGATTTTTCACTAATTCATTGCAACTCTATTTATCATCTTGATTACAAGACACTGTCAAAGTGCTCCCGTGACCAATAGAACTTAGTTCTCAGTTCTCTCGCTCAGAACTAGAGAGCCTTGTTCACTCTTTGTTTTTCACTAGTCCTCAGACCCATTCATGTGTGCTCTCCCTTATTCCCTCTACCCACTATTTTTTTACCTTTGTTTCCTTGCCTTTCCCAACAAGATTTCTAGGGTCAAATCCCCCAATCTGTGGGTCAACCTAGAATCCTCTAGATGGGTAATTTTCTTCCTATGATTCCGAGGAAAGGAATTTCCGGTACCACACCATTTCCCTTTCATAATTTTGGAAATATCATAGTTCAAATACCAACCTCCTCCATTAACTACATTTCTAGAAAAATGGACAATCTGGATTTTTATTGAATTTTAAATTGGCAAGGGAAATTTCTGCATTGTTTCCTTCTCATGGCATCATGACCTATGTAGGAAATCCCCTTTAGTAGTTGTTCAACATTTTCCTTTTTTACATTAATAACGTAAATATTTATATCATAACAAGTCTCTCCATAGTCTTTTAGCAAAATAGAAATATGTTTATAGGCTAGGGGAAACAAGGGTGTTATAATCCCCTCCCCCTTAAAGGAAAACCATCCTTGGTGTTCATTACATCTTAGCAACGCCATTCATGTATTTTTCTTTTATCTTCTTTAGCAACATTGTTCCTTTTTCTTAGTCTAGGCCTTTCCCGATTCTTGGCCTTTTTCAGATGCCTATAATAATTTCAAGCAACAAGCATATTAATCAAAACTACATGCAAAAACAAATTAATGTTGTTAAAAAATCAAGCGGAAATATTCACATCGACACAATACTTATTTGTGCAATTTCATGGATCCACATCTAGTTGGTTATCTTACTAACTTGGCCCATTTTTTTCCTTGACATACCCATTGTGTGCATGATCCCACCTAATAATTTACAAGAATTATTGAAGTCTCCTCTTCCTTTCGGTCACTCACCGTCCAGGCCTAGGATTAGGCATCCCCTTCTCTTCTATATAATCCCTCAGGAAATCAATATTTCCTTGCCAAGGATTTATTGCACAAGAAGCGTTTTAGAGAATTCATCGAGTCTTACATCCAAGGTGTCCCTCTAATTTTCTCTATTGAGGCATCCCTTCATCATGTGTTACCACAACACAACATATTCTATGGCGATCATGGCTTATCATAGGGCTCTTATGTCACAACAGTAGCCTCTTTCCATGATTTTCATCTTGAAAAACATTCTCTATCCCTCCATGACAAATATTTCAGCTCACTTGTATCACATATATACAATAACAAGGAGATTTTATCATCAATTCCAATTCAAAATTTTCTTGCAAGTCTGTGACCCACAGATTTCCAAATTTGACATTTTATTTTTATATTTATTCCACATAGGAACTAGATTCACAAGTTTGAGATTTTCCTTCCCATATAAGTTTAAATTAGCAGGCATTGGTCTTCCTTGTGGGCTTACTTCTACTGCCATATCCAAGACCCTTCTTCCTACAACTCCATCTTCATATAGCCAAACTATTTGTTAGTTCTCATGCACATTATATGTTCAAAATTATGCATACTAATAGTCAAATAATTTTCATTAATTCAATGGTACAAAGAAAAAGAAAATATCATTCTTTAGCCATGCATCATTTCATTATATCAATTTTTCCAAATGCAATTCAAATATTAAATGAATTTAATCAATGTGCCAATGTTCATGTCCACATTCATACCCAATGCACTCTTGCATTGATTTCATGTTCGCCACACTTATGACAATAATTTTTCCCTGATGTGTTGGATTTCGACCAACCTCTTCACCATATGGCTTATTCATTCACGTTCATTATTACAGCAAAATTGTGCTTTTTGCTATAAACCAATCTTGTCCTCTATTTAATGTATTATAATATGAAACCCAAGTTTCATATGGTTGCATCTAAACACTTTTTCTTCCTTACTAGTAGACGGTGGTGCCAATAATCATGGACACCAACTTCCTTTCTTTAATACCTTTAAAATCCAAGTATAGGATTGGGAGGTCCTCCTTCCTTCATGGGAAGTCTATTGTCTTCCCTCCTATGCAATCATGCATTTCCTGAATGCATTCAATTCAATGTGCTTCTTTTGAGAACCTTTGTTCTCAATCACTCTTGATTCATCAATGTATTTGTGACACTTGTTCATGGATTTTCTTCCAGGGATTGTAATCATCCTCAACTACTAGAGATTCTTTTCTTTATGCTTTAGGTTCCTTTCCTAAATTACACCTTTCTTGGGTATCAATGGAATCTATAGGAACCCAAATTCAATTACACATCATTAAAATAATAAAATATTCCAGAATGGATTCTCACCCTATCCCTTCATACCTTATGCCTCATAGGAATGAGCATTTCTATACTTGTTATGGTTGCCAGCATCCTTTTTCTAATTTTTTCCTCATTACTGGTGTTCCATGGGGATCCCAAAGCCCCTTCAAAATATTTCAACAACAAACTTCTTGCATTTATCCTTTACAAGAGGTTGTCTACCATTGGAATCTATCCTTTCCCAACATCTCCAATAATTTCCTACAAAAAAAAATGCATTATCACATTCAAAATAATGTCAGTTGTCATGTTAACTAAAATGGATGTATTTAAATCATTAAAATATTTTCTAGTATGCCCCAACATATCTATTTTCAATGTATTACATTACCCTGAATGTTTCCATGAGTTCCAACATAATCAAATCTCTAATTGTCTCTACAGTCACACAATTATCACCATTCTCATGATAAAACACTTCACACAAAACAACATATCAACTTCTTGTCCTAGAGAAACACAATACACAACAAGGAAAAGAGTTAAGGGACTCTCCCTTATTTTCCAACTCCCGCTACACAGCTTGTAACTTTCAGTTCAATTGAGTTATTTCCAAGGCCTTACTTCCTTTATACATTCATGTCTCTAACCAAGTTTATATTTGTTTTCTCATTTTCCTTTCACTAGTTGTACTTTTTTCCACAACCATTCTTTAAGGCTCACAACTCTATTAAGAAATTCATAGTTTTAAAGTGAGAAAAGTATTCCTTCTTTTCTCCTTCATTGCTTCTACAATCTACTCCCTATTGAGATCTTCCCTCTTTTTTCCTTGAGCAATATTGATTAGTTTCATCTTAACCTTCTTGGATAAAGTAGCATGCTACAACAACAAGCTTTAACAATGCACAAGATCATTTAGTCATCATAATGGTAAATGTTCATTTTTAGTCTTCCATTCAGGTATTATGTTTTAGAATGTAATCTTGGATTGTTATATAGATAGGCTTACATCCCACTTCCCAATTCTCAACAGTCATTAAGGTTGTGACTATGTTTTCATAATAGAGTCTTTACACAGTTCCTCCACGGGGAACGCCTTCAGAATGCAACTCTTCTGTTGCACACCCATCACTATTTGGAGTGGCCTTAGCTTCATTATTTCAGAGGTTTTCTCATAATTGCATAAGGGATATAAGCATGCATATTTATTAGGCATCCATATTAGTCATCCACACATGTTTGTTGTTCTCTTAACTTACATTCATAATGCACTTACCCACATGCATCATCATAAGTCTATGTGTGTGTACCATAGGCACACTTTACAACTCACGTGCATATTTACTTTAAAATCATTTCATACATGATTATTCACAATCATTCTCATGCAATCCTCAAAGGAATAATCATGTTTCCTTTTATCATGAAAACAGATCATTCCCGCTCATTTAATCTTTCAACAATTTAATCTAGATTGTCCCGAGGAAATGGGACACATCCTCCTTAAGTTATTGTTCTGTCGATATAATCAGACCCTCCAAAATAGGGCTAAACATGCATCCATGGCATTGCTCAGATATATAAAGTACACATCTTGCCTCACATCTTACTTGAGCAGGCAATGATATTTTACTTTTAATAATGTATACATATATTTGTATATATGTGGGTGCATCACTTGCGCCTTTTTAACTCATTCATTTACATTGATATTTTAGTTTTAATATCAATGTTATTTAGTGAGATCTTACAGTCAATCATATGACTAGTCTCATCGTCTTAATTCATATTGATGTTTCCCTCTTCACATGGAAACAACCAACAAGGGTAACTTTTTCCATTTCTATTGTAACAACCTTTAATAAATCATAATTCATATGGGTTCTTATTGCATTACCCAAGACAGTAATATAACTACTTATGGCCTCTTCTTCATGCCTCAATTCATTCTTTGTCAATATATTTATACAAGGGAATCTTTACCTAAAATCCCTCTTATTTCTATCTGAGTATACCAAGCCATATCCATATGGCTACCATCCACCTCTAGATTTCAATAAAAACCATTGGTCATATAAAGGTGTTCTAACACCTCCTTAATCAGACCCTGTATTGGTCTCTCATTAATCCTTACATTTCTTATCTTAATAAGGTAATAAACCGCAACATTATCAACATTTCATTTTTTTTGTTAAATCCTGCTATCATTGGGTCATTATCATCTAAAAGGTCCATCAATATACCATACCTTACAACCCACCATAGGTTATAATATTCCTAATTTACCTGTTCAATGTTTTTCCATATGCATTCTAGCATATCCTTGTGCACCAAGAATTTCACCTATGCCTCAGTGAAGACATATTCCACTTGATTACCTCTTTCATAGACTCTCCCTTAAGTTATTAGGTATATGCACTCCCTTATCATATCCATTAAATCTTGAACTTTCTCATGTCACTTTACGTCTTTCATGAAGGTTATTCTCAGTCTATATGAGTCCTTTTTACTTTGCAAAAAGTGGATTATCCCAATAGTAGGTTTTTAGTTATGAAATATCAAGTAAGCTAACCTCACATATTTCCATAAGGACTATAGTCATGGGGAATTATACTTACAAGGACTAATCTCTTATTTAAGAATAAATTGTAATTACCAGAGGCTTCATAACCCCACATTTGTAGTCTACCTTGTTGTTGATACTGAGAGGGGGGTGAATCCGTATCATGTACAATTTAAAACAAAATTCAACTTATACTTAAACCATTCAATTACATCCAATGAGAAATGAACAATAGTATAAGAGTTACACCAATACACCAGAATACACCATGCACAATTTATGAGAAATAATCAATAGTTATTGTTCAAGGGAAGTAATGACTTCCAAAGGTAGCTAAAACTTCCAAATGTAAAGGGAGGGATAAACTTTCGAGAGGAAGATACAATCCTCCAATATCAAGAGAGAGTTGAACTATCCATCTTTTCCCCTTCCTTCCACCCAATAATATATGAGAGATAATAAAACTTCACATTAAATTATCACCATCAACCAATCATCACATAGAACTTGATAATGCTTCCTGAGACTTCTTCAATTTCTGCAATTATTCAATTCCTGGAGTACTCTAATCCTATAGATAATATTACTCAATGTATTCTATGAAACTCCTCTAAGTTTCACTCCTTGAATCCTCCCCAAAAAGAAGTTATAGAGAGAATGGTAGACCTTGTTCAATTTTGGTTTATTCAGGAGACCGAACTTGTATAGAATTACCACGCTCAATATTTAACATCCAATTTTGAAACTTGCACACAAGAAACTAAAGTCCGTACTCTTTCCAATGAATTTTGTCCCACATCATTTGGATTCTCGATGAAGAAGTTATGATTGTTTTACCCGGAACACCTGTTTATTGACTAGCTTCAGGACTGGTCACAAACCCTATCTTCCACAGTGTTTATCTCCATAATTATAGCGAATCAAGATCTAAAATTTATACCAAAAGTACCTTGATATGTCTTCTCAATAATATAGAAATTTCACCATCTAAATCGTTCTAGAAAAAAAGTTATAGAAACAATTGTAAGATGACCTGAAAATAACATACCTTAGAACACATCACCAAAAGACTTCATCCTCCCTTGAAATCCGGCCTTCTTTACTTCTGATTTCTTCTGAAATTCTACTTTTGTATCAAATGAATGTATAATGATATTTATTTATACCATTTATGTCACTTTCTTTTAACATTAGGGCCGACCTGACACTTTCTTATTTTGTAATTATTTTCTTTAATTATCTTCAGGGCCTGCATGTACTTCCTTCTTCAATTCACTTTGTCATGTTCAAAAATTCATTTCTCCTCAACCATGAGGATCCACGTGACGTGCCACATACCACTGGAAACAACATGATGTATACTATCCATCCATAGGTGTTGTATCTGCATGCTCATTTTCCTTCATTTCCAAATACCTTCATCAATCTTGCGGTCCAAAAACCATGACTAGGGTTGACATCAATGACAACAACCAATCTTCCAACAATCTCCCCCTTTGTCATTGATGCCAACACTCATGTAATAAACCT
>SNQJ01S0175242.1:4771-24902 GCA_010110895.2 Picea sitchensis | reverse complement strand
TATACTACATACGGACAACATAAATAATGAGCATCACTCACACATAAGATATACACAGAGACAAATTTTCACGAGGAAACCCATAAAGGGAGAAAACCTCTTCTTCTTCGAAATGATAGGTAGTCTTTTAAGTTCTGTATATCATCTATAATTGAGCACCAACTCAATGTGAGGCTACTACCTCTGTTTTACAAGCTCCAAATTGTTTGAGAGCACCAAATATTTGGTTTCTCTAGCACCCACTAGAAGGAAGAAACAACTCCCTAAGTGTTCTAACACCAACTGGATGGAAGCACCAACTTCCAGTTACACAGGCACCGACCTGTATAACAGAGAACCATTGTTCTCCCTTGCACCACCCTGCCACCTTGGTTTTTCTAGCTGCAACCAAATGGAAGCTACAACTCCCTGTGTTCAAGCACCCACTTGAACCTCTGAGGACAACAATCCTCCCTAGCACCTCCCTACCACCCTGATTACAAATAAATGATTGAATACCCAACAGCACAGATAAATCAATTCTTACCACTTCTTCACTGTTCTGCAATTCTTCTCTGCTACACTATTCTTCTGCTCTATTCATATTTTTCTTGACTTGTTGTCTCTGTCTATCTATTCTTTCTCTATCCTTCTCATGCTCTTTGATATGTGCCCATTCTACTCTCTTCATCTTTTCTCTTCTGTTCAACTTCTGTTCCTTATCTTTGAGCTTCCTTCACACTACACATGCTGTAGTTTTACCTTTCTACAGTTCAACTCATTTTTTAGTCAAAACAACCAACCTCCCATAGTCATACCATTTCCATTTTATCCTATACCACTTATTCAGTTACACCTTGAATCTCCAAGAAAACGTATTAGCAACTGAATCACCAACTGTCCAAGAATCATGATTCAGTTCTGGTAACTGATTCGTAACTGATAGATTAACTGTGAGGTGAATTAGTAACCCTTCAATCAAGTTTCCAATAAACCAGCACCGTTGGATTAAATCCGTAGGATTTCGCGTTTATCTCATATGTCCACTAGCCGTGACTGAGCACTAAACAAAATTTGAATTTCGTGATTTCGCATCTTGGGATTCCTGTGATGAAGGGTCCCGACACTCCAAGTCGCGATCGCCGAAACTCCGAGATGGAGCTTAGCACCGCTAGCTTCTTCCCCTCATGTGACCACTAGTGGTGACCATAGGCTGAGCCGAAAGGTGCTTCGTATTTCACAAACTTATGAACTTTATCAAGCCTAATCAACGGTCGAGATCTCCAATGATCCGATGGTCCAGATCTCATCGCGATCTCGCATATCGTAATTCCTGTGATGAAGGATCTCAATACTCCAAGTCACGATCGTCGAGACTCCGAGATGG
This sequence comes from Picea sitchensis, assembly GCA_010110895.2. Lineage (NCBI taxonomy): Eukaryota > Viridiplantae > Streptophyta > Pinopsida > Pinales > Pinaceae > Picea > Picea sitchensis. Next base: position 23,536 of record SNQJ01S0175242.1, on the reverse strand, counting down.
AGCTTAACACCGCTAGCTTCTTCCTCCATCTTCCGCATATGTAACCACTGGCTGTGACCACAGCCTTATTTGAAAATGCATTTCACACTTTCACATCTCAGGTATTCTGTGATGAGTTCTCTCGACTCTCCATGTCACGAACTCTGAAATAGATCTTGGCTTCTCTAGCTCTGCTCTCCAGCTCTCAACAATGTGACCACAAGATATGATCACTCGCCAATCAAAAGAGCACTTCGCTCCTTTGACTTTCTGATCAACGAAACGTTAATCCCTCACCACATGTCCCTCTTGGATCAACGGTCAAGATCTTTTCATGATTTCACAACGTCATGAGCCTTTGTCATGCCTGATCAATGGTCCACGATCTCGATGATTCGACAGTCCAGATCTTTTCGTGATCTTGCATATCGCGAGTTCCCACACCATGCTCTGTTGACTCCTCCAATGTGCAAGTCAACGAAATTCCAATCGCTTGCCACGTGTCCTATGACTCCAATGGTCAAGATTTTTATCGCGATTTCTCATATCGCGAGTTCAAACCTCTTTCCTTTGGATTTCCCAATCTGCGAAACTTTGAAATGAAACCTTTGTCATGCTTTGATTGTTTTCCTCCTTCTGAGATTACACTACTGATCTTACCATTATCTCTATGCTACTGATCGTGTTGATCTTCACCATCAATGATAAACACGCATACTCTGCCTCTGTCTAAAAACATGCCAACAATACTCAGACTCTGAATGAGCATGGCCACAAAACAATACACTTTGGATCCATGATATCAAATGCTAGACCATGGCCACAAAATAATACACAATGGTTCCATGTCATCAATAATACCATAGCCAAAAGACAATACAATGCAGATCTATTTCATGAACTTCATAGCCACTATCAAATACAATGTGGATCTGTGTTAGGAACATAATTATAGCCAACAATAGATACAATGTGGATCTATGACACAACATATAGATATTAGGAAGGCAACGAGCATTGAGGAGAGTTCCCCTGAAGTCTTCAATGTACTCATACACAAGTGATATAATCCATCGCAACTTGGGAGGGGATGCTATAAAGTAATGATGTTTCCCCAAACCTCGATGGTATGAATCTACACATGCAAATAGATGAGCTATTGTCAAGCATGGTAGAAACTGTCTGATTACTGGCCATTGATGTATACCGTTAATAAACCTGAGGGGACCCACTAATGATGAAGATGGACCCCAAGGAACCTAGTACAATATTGCGAGTGAGAATAGATGAGGTGGTGTTGAACACTCATAGACTCAATCGATCTAGAGTCAATGATGTAAGCCCACTATCGAACATGAGGAGTCCTTCCATTGAGGACTGCAAGCTACAAGGTACTAGATGGTTTCTAGATCCCTGTCCTAGATAATGTGCTGAAGTTGATAGGAAGAGATCCATTGAAGGAGGGCCTTAATGTATCCCCAATCAATCGACATGAAACATACACTGAGAGATGATGTGAAGAGAGAGTATCATTAAGTACAATTGACACAAGGATGGTCGACTTGGAAAGTCAACAAAACAATAGATGGTTGACTCAGGCTTAAACTTCCCTTCAACATATAGCATGACACAATGGTGACTTGGCAGCGAGACACAAGAGTTGGATGAATGTAGTGCAACAATGCATAAGACATTGAATCACTCTCCATGATGAATGGAAGAGTAACCAACCAGAGGAGTATCTCTGAATCATATTACTGGAACAAATCCTAGGCAAGCTAAAACCCAACTGTATGATGAGGAATCAAATAGGTTCCATGTTCAAGGGAGACTCGACTGATGCTGACACTTTGAGAATAGACCAATGGTGAAAAAAACCCCACTCTTTTTTGTTTTTTTTTGTATTTGTTGTTTCCTTCATGGTTTAACGAGCACAAAAGAATGATGCAAGTATGCTCGGTCTTCTTCATGGTTTAACGAGAAAAAAAGAATGATGTAAGTAAGCTCGGTACCTTTTTCATGGCCTTTTATGAGTCCAAAAAAGAGATAAAAGTATACTTGGTGGGAGAGAACAAGTGGCTTAATAACATGCTCCTATGTTCCAAGCGCATGGAATTGACCTAAGCAATGAGGAATGCAAATGGTACTGGGAAGTGAGATCCACTCTTAGTAGTTGTTCTCTCCTTTGGTATGTGGATGCAAAACAAAGGCCAAATAATTCAAGAGGAAGGTGGTGAAGGCTACTACATAGCAGTAAGCGGGATATGGGAAAACAACACCTCAACGACGAGAGGCATGACACGAGCAAAAAATGCATAGGCGACCATTAAGCAAGATGGAATTTTTTTGGGGAACCCCCTTGGGATATAGCCAGAATATAGATGAAGAGAGGAGGGCTCCTAAGACTACATGAAAATGCAACATGGGAACCAAACGAAAATCTAGGTGCTAACTAAGGAGCCCATGAAGGGTAGGCGCTACCAACTCAATTACTATGTGCAAAAGGAGTGGCTAAGGTTGCAACCAACTGAGTTCAAACCTATCCCTATATTCCAGTTTAGGAATACATACCTCAAGTTAGTGGATGTCGCCATCTTCATAAAAAAGTCCCCATAGTCTTGTCAACACATGTAAACTAGATTTCGGGGTCAAAACATATAGTGAAATCTGAAAAAAAAGATATTTTTTTGGATTTTTAGGATATGATATATGCAAAAAATAAGCACACACACTACACACCTATGTACAAGGCATGACACATTATAGAAATTTAGGCGAAGTAGATCCCATTGTTAGGCTCATGCCAAGGATATTTTTCATAATCGATGAACTCATGAGCCAATGTCGGCATCATATAGCTCACCATGTTGGGGCCATGCCACGCATGATTGAATTTATGCATACGAAGATACTCATTTTGAGTGGTCTCGCGAGCTAGGGAAGATCCTTGATGGGCTCTTTCAAGACGTAAAGAAGGTACAAAACATGAATCTTCAATGGAAGGGGTAGCAAAAAATTCGGTGGAAAGTTCTGAAAAAGACAACTAAGGTGGAAAAGGGGCAAGACAAGGAGGTCTACTAGGTTCCCTAACAAATGCCCCCAGTCTCAGATTGAATCTCATCATGATAACTCTCATGGGTTCCAAACTAGAGAGGATGGATTCTCGATGATGCTCATATTCCCCAGGCTTATCTGTGGAAGCCATGACTTCCAAGATGGCCTTTTCTGAAGTCAAAATAAAAGTAGTCATGTGAACTTGGAGAGTAAAAATCCCATATAGGTGGAGTAGGTTGATCACAGTCCATATGATGATGGATTTGTTGACCAATATCAATGAAGGCTGATGGGATTTCCGAATCGACAATCTTGTCCTCATTGAGTGGTATGGATTCTCCATATGAATCAATGTGATCAGAACAAGGTATCACCCAAGGATCAAAAGACGGGATCCACTGGTAAATGACAAAATCATGTTGATAGGAGCTATGTATGCAGCGGGAGATGGTGGGGGAAGGGGAAAAATTCCCATCAATGAAGTATCTTTAAACATCTTTGCACCGACATTGATAAAAGACTGCATGGTATCGCTGAAAAATGGTACATTTGACCCCGCATTGGATCCAAGGTCTGGAGTAAAGAATGAAAGCTGATCAATTGTGACAATTTTCCCTTTGTGAGTGAAGCGTAGGACCCTAAATATCGATGAGACAATTGCAATCATCTCGTATAACCAAGTATGCCCGAGTAACAAATTGTACTCAAGAGGTGCATTGGCAATCTCTACCACCATAGAGACAGTCTTTCCACCTAACTTGATGGGTAAGGCGGTGATTATGCCATGAGGTTGAAACACGTGTCCATTGAATTCTTTTAATAGTGTTGCAGACGTGTCGAGACTAGGAGATCTGAGGGTCTTCCAACAAGAAATGGACATGATGCAAGTCGAGGCTCCTTCATCCACCATTGTTCGATATATATTTTCCCCCAACGATCACACTATAATCTAAAAGGAAACTTGATGGGAGAGTCTATGAGTAACTTTACTGGTCTCAAAGGTGATCAAGGTTGACTCTGAGGGATCAACCCCACCTATGGAAGATAGCAAGGATTTCCGCTGCGTGGGGAAGCTTTGGAGAAGTACTTCAAGTATAGATATGGAACAAGGTGCATGGGCTAAGTATTCTACAATATTGTAGTTGTGGGTGACCCGTGCATTGGGATTATGCGTCGTACGTCGAAGAACTCCCTTCAGGGGGAAAAGTGGTGCATGAAGAAATGAATTCTCTATATGGAGAGGGCCACCAAGCTGGGATGAATATGTTGCTTCTGGGGCAGCATGGGAAGGCTTGGGAATTTCATGGTTCTTGCTTTGAGTTAGCAAGTTGACCGTGTGGTCAAACATAAACACAAAAGAATTTGAGGAACACCCATCTTGGTGAGGGGTACCTTCCATGCCCCTTTGTAGAGGGGCATGATTTGTGGCAACCATATTATGAGGTTGAGGGGGGAAAGGATGGGTTAAGACAAAAAAATGTTGGGGATCCCGCTGTTGTGCCAAAAATCGATGGATCTCATCCTTATGAGGACATTGGTGAGTAGGATGGTCCTCTCCACAAATCGTGCATGGAAACTGACTCTTTCTTTTCTCCTTAGTGCCTCCCTCCTGGGTGTTTTAGGTGGAGGCAATTTATTTCTCATTATTGGAATTCTTCTTCTTGTTCCTCTTTTTCTTGTCTCCAGTTTGTTGAGGATTCTTCGGTTCCATGGGCTGCACATAATTCACCTCAGAGCTTTGAGAAGGGACCACAACAATTTGAGCATTAGTGCCAATAGCTGATGGGAGTGACTTAATGGACATTTGACCCATCTAATAAGCTAACTGCTTAACATGTGCATGTGAAACATAACCAACGATACCATCAACATGGGGTCCTTGGTTGGGTTTTCGTGGATTAGTTGAAGAGCGAGGAGCATTTGGGATGCTATAATATAGAACACCCAACTGAGAATAGATCAAATCCAAATGTTTGGCATGCAAAATGGATTCCTCCTCAGTGGTTTCCCCGACCATAGATACATCCCTAGCAATAGGTGTTAAGAGGGACTTGGTAAATCATTATTTGAGGAGTTTGTTGAGAATATAATTCTTAATCATCCTATGTTGTCTCTGCCACTCATGTAAATGATCGAAGATGTGAGTGGCATTGTCTTGACACAACAAATTCAAGAGCTCCATTCCTATCTCGTACTGAATAGGCAATTGGTAGTGTGTTAAAAATGCCATAGCTAGGTTGTTGAAGCTTCTAAAAAAACCACCTTTAAGTTCAATGTACCATTTGGCGATGGCTCCAATAAAGGATCTATGGAAAATATGCAGCCTCACATTATCATCCATCAACAAGTTGGATGGACACCACAAGTGGTAAGTCATGATGTGTGTAGAGGGGTCCTCCCCCAGATTTCAATCGAACATTGGAATATTTGATGGTATCTTGGATGGCATCACTGACAATAATGGGTCATGGGCAATAAGGTCATTTGTTAACCGTGACAAATCTGGTAAATCTAGCGTGGCTAGGAAAGGAAACAATGCAAATGAAGAATAGGAGGGAGGTGAATTCTTTGTTGTCCCAGATGGACCTTGCGGTCCCCCTATATTGGTACTACTGGAAGGTGTAGGGATCATTGGAGAGTGAGTTCCCCCAAGGATGGTGGCACTTCGAGGAGCATGACTGCTCCCATTACCAAAAATTCCCCGAAGGGGGAAATGTGGACCCTCCAGGAAAGATGTTCCCAAAGTTAGTCTCGGGGAAGAAAACCCCATGACTGGAGGTGTTGACAAAGGGAAAACCCCAGTTTCCCCCAAGGGATGTGCCCCCAGGGAAAGGTGTTCTAACCCATGGAAAAGGAAAACCTCCATAAGTATTGTTGCTCCCAAGATGACTAGTGACATCCCCAAAACCATTAGGCATACTCCATACAAAAGGTAGACCCACACCTGATGATGTCAGGCCGCTCATTGGATTGGTGGAGGTGGAAGGAGTTCCACTCCCCATGCTGAAACCAAAGCTCGACCCCCCATTGGAAAATAATATGGAAGTAGTCATTGATGTGGAAGGGATGGACGTAGGGGTGATAGGTATACTAACAGAAGGACATGACAACACAATTGATGTCCCCCAGATTAAGGAAACAAAAACAAAATATGTGGACGTTGTAGGTCCAAAGGAACTAAGTGGTGGCAATGAGGACAGTGCTGGGATGCCCTTGGGGAAATTTCCCCATGTCCCACTTGGGGATGGGCTCGTAGGCTCAACTTCACTAGATGAGACACTGGGTCCGGACATGGTACGAGGATGAATAAACAAAGAGAAAGGGTCACTGAAAATTTCCCTTACTTGGACAAGTAAAGGGGCATATGGCTCAGTTAAAGGTGGATTGAAATTTGGTGGAGGGTGTTCATCTACCACCTCTACTTCAACCAAATCGGTCTATTCAAACCAAAGATAATACCTTTCAAAGTATTTGTCACTTATGTCGCACCACTTTAGAGGTGGTTGCACCTCCGTAATAGGCTCAAGTCCTCGTAATTGTTGGGACTAGCGTGGTAATTCAACCACGGTGAATAAACTATGTTACTAACAAACAAAAATCAACCTATGACCAACCTAGACTCAAACTCAAAGAGCACACCCCTAAGAAAATCTAGGCAAACAACAAGCAAACCAACTAGCTCAAGGGCCTTCGAAAAGTCAACCCTATGGTGGGGGGGGGTCAAGGTCCCCCACAATATTAGCTAGCGAAGGTGCGAGGAGAATTTAGGATGATCGACACAAAACAACCCTGACTGCTGAAAGTACCCTTTATGAAAGCGGGCACCCTCGATGGGAACTGAGACCGTGAATGAAATCTGCCCCATGTACCATAGGCACATCCCACCTACAATCACCTCTGTAGCTCCCTAGGAAAGGTCACTAAGGCTACTACCTATTGTGAGAAATATTACCCTGTGGACAGGTTAAGCTCCCCTTAGCTGGGTTTTCTATAGATAAGATATGATAGATAAAGTGGACACTAACATCCCTTATTCCTGTCTATTCACACATGAAAACAAGAAGAGAGGAAGGAAGAGAGAATGCACCTTTTTCAAAGGTTATCTTCGTTTCTCCTCATTGCTCCAGTGTTGGATCTAGTCCTAGCTTGATCATGATATCCCTACACTTAAACAAAAGGATCTTCTTCTTCTACTACTTGCACAAGGTTATATAAAAGAAAATCTAACTACATGAAACAATAATGTTATTCATATTCAAACTTTAAAAGAGACAAAAGTATGGGAATATGCCAAACTATTATTATTAAGAAAAACAAGAAAGGATTACATCCATGATGTGGTGTAGATATTCCTCAACGCTTCTCCAGTCCATCCGTTACATGAACTTCTTGAGATCAAAATGATGATGCTTCAATGGATTCCTTCCCCTTTTCACCTTGGAATGCACTCATTATATAGGATTGGGAGGCTTAACCACCATGGAGAATATCACTCACTAGATCCACTAAATTGGGATCGATTTTTAGGGAGAAAATATCTCTCAAGGATTTTAGGGAGAAATTATCTCTCAAGGATTTTAAGAAGCAAATATCTCTCAAGATCCACCAAATTAGGATTTTGGTTTGAGAAAATCTCTCAACCATCCATGAGACTATCAACTTCACCTTGAGATTAGGAAACTAAATGTGAGGTGGATTCTCACACTAAATTAATTTCCTTTTTTTGAATAATAATGAATAATATATGTGCACATAGTATTTTGACCTTCATATGATAAATTTCTCTCCTACCATGTATAGGGATTATGACAAACACTCCCTCACTAAAGTGTGACAAATCCACACTTATTAATGTGGGAATTTGGTGTGTAACAAATGCTCCCTAAAGTGTGAGGTTAGAAGAGAAACTGATGGCCGAAACAAATTACAAAATATTAATGTAAGGGTGTTGGAGTAGGAGATCCTGGCGGAAGCTGCAAACAAACATCTAACAATATAAATATATATGAATCATCCCGAGGTAGGAATACCCATGCTCAGTACCAAAAGACTTAACGCATGACCACATACTAATACATTGTGGATCCATGAAAACACTGACAAAGGATATGGCTACCAAAAATAAAATGTGGATCCATACCTCCATGACTCGATCGGGTTGTAGCCACAAGATTTTACACAGTGGAGCTACAATATGAGAACAACATAGCCACAGAGAAATACAAAGTGGATCTATGTGACAATGTACATTAATAAGAGTATCCTCCATCACAACCTGGGATGGGCACATAACACCGGTTGGTGCCAAAAAGGTTCCTAGGGTCTTGATCCTGATTCTGAACGAATACAATTCTAACCATGCGAATACATGTGTTGATGTCAAACATGGTAAAAACCACTTGATTACTAGTATGGTCACCAAAAATTGTTGTGAGAAATTCACCTTGCAGATAGGTTGAATTCTCCTTAGACTAAAAACATAACTTAAGACAGATTCGAAACAAGTGGTGACTAGCTTCCTTTTAGATTAATCTTTTAATCCTATAGATAGAAGGAAAAATTTAGACTAACCTTAAGTCCGGCGTTTGTCCTTGCTGCTCCAAAGATCGACCTCGCTGCTCCAAGCCTCTCAATGATCAAAGGAATCTGCAAGAATAGGAGATAAACAAATCTACTTCTACTAAATCTTGTTAGGCAAAGACTAATCTATCTAAGCTTGATTTGACGTAAGCATTAGACAAATGCACAAACAACAATTGAAAGGAACATGCCAAGTTTATTCATCATAAGTGAAAAATTACATATGGATGATGGTGCCAGCATTCCAATCCTTCTTTCCTCCAGCCCTTGGATGCACACATAGGTATTCCAGAGTTTCTCTCAAGATTAAAAGTTTCACACATTATAGAATTCAGTTCCCTTTCCCCCATGGATGGCCAATTTTTTTTGTGAGAAATATTACCCTGCAGACAGGTTAAGCTCCCCTTAGCTAGGTTTTCTTTGGATAAGACAAAATACAGCAAGTGGACTCTAACATCCCTTACTCCTGTCTATTCACACATAAAAACAAGAAGAGAGGAAGGAAGAGAGAGTGCACCTTTTTCAGAGGTTGTCCTCATTGCTCCTTGTTGCTCTAGCGTTGGATCCAATCCTAGCTCGATCACGATATCCCTACACTTAAACAGAAGGATCTTCCTCTTCTAGAACTTGCACAAGGTTAGATAAAAGAAAATCTAACTACATGAAAGAGGCATGCTATTCATATGCAAACCTTGAAAGAGACAGAAGTATGGGAGTAGGCCAAGCTATTATTATTAAGAGAAACATGAAATGATTACATCCATGATGTGGTGCAGATCTTGCACCACGCTTCTCTAGTCTATCCCTTAAATAAATATATTTAGATCAAAATGATGATGCTTCAATGGATTCCTTCCCCTTTTCACCTTGGAATGCACTAATTACATAGGATTGGGAGGCTTAACCACCATGGACTATAAGATCACTAAATAGATCCACTAAATTGGGATCTCCAAGATTTTTAGGGAGAAAATATCTCTCAAGGATTTTAGGGAGAAAATATCTCTCAAGATCCACCAAATTAGGATTTTGGTTTGAGAAAATCTCTCAACCATCCATGAGACTCTCAACTTCTCCTTGAGATTAGGAAACTAAATGTGAGGTGGATTCTCACACTAAATTAATTTCCTTTTTTTGAATAATAATGAATAATATATGCGTAGATAGTATTTTGACCTTCATATGATAAATTTATCTCCTACCATGTCTAGGGATTATGAAAAACACTCCCTCACTAAAGTGTGACAAATCCACACTTAGTAGTGTGGGAATTTGGTGTGTAACACTACCTAACAATCAATGGCCATGCAAACAGTTGTAAGTCCGACCACATGTAAGGGCAGGGTAACTAATCCCAAAGCTCTGAAGGTGTTAACCAATAGAACCCCTGTATACATAACAATTGAAGCGATACTGCAAACACAAAAACAAGAAGAGATGGGTAATCTCCCTACTTTCCCCGATGCAAACTCATGCTTAACGCCTATATTAGAGGAGTCTCCCAAGACACTAGTTGTAAGAATGGATTGAAACACTCTTTAATGACTCCTAAGTTGGGTTTTGTGGCATCAGAGAATTTACTCTCCAATCCTAATCCACGTCCCTAAGCCTCGCTAATGTTGGTTCACTATCAAAAGAAAAATGTCTAATTGATTTTAGATTAAGCGTTTCTTTTTAATTGTTGTTACTTAGGTCCAAAGGTAATGGATGAAACTTTCATGATGTGATGAATCTTGACCCAACCAAGCAATGAAAGTATGTTGATGTAATTTCATTCTTTTCAATGAACTCTAGATTCAGGGGGGAAATAGACTTTTCTTTTTCTTTGCCAAGTTTAGAAATAAGTCCTCACACACACTAAGCAACCAATCAAGAAAATCAAATATGAAACCAACCAATGATTCTAATGCGGTTGAACACTAACGCTTAAAAAAAAATTCTAGCATGCAACCAATGTTTTTGTATTTTTGAGGTTTTTTCCAATTTGCAATGTAAACTATTCTTTTTTGTTGTTGTAAATTCAAGAGTTATTCTATTAAATTACAGTAAAAAAAACACAGATATTTTCCTTGAGAGTGGAAAAAAATGGCCTGCCCCTAATGGGAAACCAAGCGGGGAGATACTTTGACAATTCTTCCTGCCCTTAATGGGAAACCAGGCTTACCAAAAAGATGAGGTTTAATTGTCTATGTGTCTTTTTTCAAAAAACTAATAAAGCTTGCAAAAGCTAAAAAAACCTGAAAGTAGTGCAGAGACCTAAAAATCAAGAACATGGGTCGTCTGTAGGATTTTCTTCGATAACCTGACAACCACCAAAATCACTATCGCTGTCACTAGTAGAGTTGGAGCTGTCTGAGGATGTATGCTTGATCGGTAGGCCTGCTACTTTGATGCCGAGAGCCTTCAACAAGTTGTGCGTGCCTGGGGTAGTCAACATGCTTTTCATTCCTGGAGCGGCCGCTTTCGCCAATATGTGCATGCCTGGATCCGTCAACGTGCCATGCGTACCTGGAGGATTCGTCTCAACGATAATCTTGGGATTATCTTGAGGCGTCGAGGAGTTAGGGTGGGTCGCAGAGGGAGGAGGGAGAGATGTGGGGGAGTGGGGTGAGCGAGGTGAGCTAGAGGGGCTTGGAATGAAGAAGCCTAGGAGGTTGAGGAGAGTGTGGGTAGGGATATTTTTGATCACCCAGTAGCTTCGTCGATGCCTAGAGGTATGACGGGATGCCGGGAGGGAGTTGAAGATCTCATCTTCCCAGTCATCAAGAAATTTCCATAATGAGCCCGAAACTGAGCGATCAAAGCCATCCTGGTTGTCTAGGAAGGGCAGGTGAGGAGCTGTGGAGGTTCTCCTGCCATGACCACTTCACCCTATGGTGGGGGTGGCGCACCGATGGGGAGGCATGGACGAGCAATTGAGAAGACTGGGTGTAGAGAAGAGCCACCACCTTGCACTGAGAGTAGAGGGACGTCGTTTGCGAAGCATCGAGAGCCAATTCACAAAGAAGTCAAGGTGAGAATGAGAAGAGATATCACCTGTGGTTGAGCGAAGAGAGCGAAGGTGAGGGGGAGTGACGTCTGATGCCATTAAGGTTTCCAGACTATTGGAGTGTGTGATTTGAAGGTAAGTACAAAGATGACGCCTGTGAGGGGCATGATCCATGGATGAAATAAAGGGACCGAGTCTAAGGTGGGGGGGGAAGGTAGTTAAGGAACATGATGGGGAGGTGAGGTGGCATGCGTCCGGATAGCGTGGCACGTGCTGGGGGGAGAGGTGTATGGTGTCGTGTGGACACTCGCATCCAGGGGCAATGTAAACAATTCTTGATCTAAACAAGAAAGATAAATGCAACATGAAACCAAAAAAAAATAACAAACAAAAGGACTATAGGATATTAGGAATGAGGCTAGGTCATCCTATTATAATGTCACTGCAGGGATTACACTCAAAAACTTGCATAGGAGGGAAGATCTAATGGTGGACAAAGGTCATACAAGGACAAATTAAACAAACAATGATAAAAATCGTTAGATATCTTCAGATCGGTTGGATTCTTAGCTCAACTTCACTGGAATTCTCAGAGAGAGAGGGAAACTATCAAAGAAATGACAAACAATCCACACAAATGCACTCAAGTAAACTTTTAAGAGAAATTTATGTGACAACAAAATCCTTAAACAAAGATCAAACCAGGTAATAAAATACCATTATATAACACTTTGGATTATAGGGCAGACCTACAACCAAAGGCTAGGCTTTGGATATGAAAAATTGCAGTTTTTACAGAGCTTCGCGGGACATAGGCTTGTCAACATGTGAGGGGGACTCGCATGAAAGTTACGGTGTAAAAAGCGAGGGCATGTAAAATTTTCCTTTTTGGAAAAGGTTGATCTGTTGCAGATCTTATAGATCTAGATCAAATCTACCAACTCTACCATATCTAGACCCTAGGATGAATGAAAAGGAAGAACACTGAAATGAAAATCACAAAAATAGAGGAAGAGGTAGGCAAAGAGGCTGAACTAGAAAATAATTCTTCCCCAATATGGTCGCCAATCTATTATGGGACAAAGTCTCCCAGGGATTTCACTGAATAATCATTAAGATCTCCCTAAGATTGGCCTAGCAATTCTAGACAGGAATAGGCTAGATTTCTTATGGTTCTCTTAGAAAAAAAAAATATCATTACACAAAGAGATGGGAGAATGACATACTTTTTCCTGAAAGTTTTCCTTAGTGTATTCCTGGTTGTTGTAGTCCTAAAGTTCCAGCTCCAACTTCTACAACCTGCTTCCTACACACCAAATTAAAAACAATACCATTCCACTTGTCCTCCTAGTTTTAGAATCCTAGATCTAGCTTGGATCCAACCTAGTCTATAACAGTATAAACCAGATTTGAATATTTATACATAAAAGACAAAAAATCACGAGGGAAAACCAAATGATATATTAATGAATAATAGAGAATATATATCAATTCATGCCTCAATTTGATGAAGAGGCATTCTCATTTAGCCCCCTTGCTCCTTGCCTCTTCTTGTAACTCCTTGGTCACGTTAGGCTAATTGACTTTTGGTTGTAATTATGGATACCTCTGCAGTTGGACAACATAACAATGGTGTTTTTTTTCCTCCTCTTTCCCAAGGATTTCCTTTGTTATATAGCTCTTGGAGGAGGCTTGGGAGATGATTCTAGATCTTATAGATACCAATAAAGACTCGAATGATGTTAGTTCCTAGGCCTTTGACACAAATATCTAACTCATCCCTCGCTTATCACCTCGTAACTCCTCCATTTATAGAATTCTGACAGCGCCTCGTTTGTTGAGCCACTAGTGTCCAACGAGGGCCTCACCTGTTGTCTACTAGGTGTCACGCGGGGGCCTCCAAAAATGCTCCAAAAAGGGTCAAAACTTGGGCAAAATATGTATTAGGGATTCTATCTTCTGATGACTTCTTCTCTGGCCTATAAGGTGAAAATTAAGGCTATAACACAACCTCCCTCAATTATCCAATTTTTCTTAATAAATATAATGAGTTCCTTTCAAAATTTTGCTTCATCACTGGATGATCCATTAAATTTAATTTCTTAATTATTTTTATCTTGCAGATGTAGCCAAATACAAATAAAGATCAAGTTTTCATAATGTCATGAGCACATAATTAAGAAAATTAGTGCATATTGTACTAAAAACAATCTTTTACTTACTTCAAAACAGATGGATGTTGTCTTTAATTCAACATTCACTGCTAAATCAACAATTACAATATTTGATGAAATCTTGTAATTGTTGGAGATACATAAATAAAACCAGATTTCGAGCTTATAAATGTCTTATTTATGCATAAGTTTCCTCCATGATTTTTAGCTTACAAAGTCTTGTTCGATTATAAGGTTTTCAGGACATGGAATCATCCAATTCACATAGAAGGATCATACCTATCAATTTAATGAAGCATAAGGATCAATTGCATCGAAATTCAAGAGGAAGCATTCATGAGCATGGTTCAAAGGTTAAAGTAAACATATGATATAAGGTTGGTATTTTTCATTTGTTAAAAATAAATAAAAAAATATTAAATAGTTACTTTTATGATTTGAAAAATATCATTACAATGAGATCTCTTCTTTCCATAACCTCACATACATTCGATATAATTGCTCTATCCATTTCAAAGACTTAGTGCCCTCTAATACTTGCAATCATAACACATATTATGTCTCTTGATTGGTAATGACTCATGAATCCCTCACGACTTGTTTGTTACATGGATAAACATTTTTTAAACCCGAGTCTTACTTTTTCCACCTTGTTGATATGCACCACAAAATTAGTGATTTAGAACAGGGGCGAACAATTCCAAATACAACAGGACTTTATGAGACACAGTAGAAGAAATTTTTGAGATAAAGCTAATTGAAAAACATAGTCATATACAAGAAGAGGTTTACAGTAAAGCATGATAGTTAGGTTCAAACCCTTTGGAGTAGAATTGGTTGGCTTTCATCCTGAATGCAATATAATCTTGGAGAGAATGGGTTGGAAGCAGTTATTCGACAAGTTTGCAGGGCACAATGAAGAAATGACAAAGGATTTTGCTCATATCTTTGATGGGGAGTGCGCCCAAGTGGGTAACTTAACCATTCACCTCTCTGAGAATTCTCAATCTCAAATTTTAGGACTACCTCATACATGTGAGAAATGGTTTAAAAATAAATCCATTGATTTAAGAGCTTGGAATCCTTTCCTTCTAAGAAATAGACAGAAACCAAACTCGGTTGCAGGAGTACCTAGGGTTTGGTTAAAAGACTCCTGGAAAGACTTGGTTTTTCTGATCCATAAGTATGTAACATGTGAAGGTCATTTTAGCCTAATTTTCCTCTATCATATTTTAATTTTATTACATTTGAAAGGGGAGAAACTTCTAAACATGCCTTATTTCTTGTTAAGGTCATTACCTAAAATTTCAAAGGCTATTCAAAAATGAAATAAGAATTTGGAGAGGTCTCTCTACCATAATGGCTTAGTCAAAATAATTATCAAGTATGAAATTCAGAAACAAGGAATTGAATGGGCACAATTCTTATTAGACAATGGATTTGAAGATCGAGTCAC
Source organism: Picea sitchensis (assembly GCA_010110895.2). NCBI lineage: Eukaryota > Viridiplantae > Streptophyta > Pinopsida > Pinales > Pinaceae > Picea > Picea sitchensis. Next base: position 8,304 of record SNQJ01S0175242.1, on the reverse strand, counting down.
CACAGGAACTGTTACAAAGAATTTGTTCAAGGTACTATAGAAGAAAGGACAAGAAATGAAACAAAAAAGATAATAGAGAATACACCTAAGGATATAGAGGACGTTCAAGAGGTTCATGAAAACTCATGGACAATAAATAATAAACGAAGAAGTAGTAGTTTGAAAATAGACAAGGCTACAAATTTGACATCTCGGTCTAGAATGATTGGAGATATTGCCAAAGGTTTGAGGAAGATCAAGAGAGGGATAAATAATTGAGTCCTATGTTTTTCAAACCTACAAAATACAAACTTTTGAACCTAAATCAAGATCAACTCATGAGCTTGATGAATCCCAATAGACTTTCTATGAGTTTTTAGAAAGTATTGAAATGAAGAAAGGAGAACCCTCTTTTGTCATTAACAAAGAATTATCCCCAACCAATAACACCAACAATAGGGAGTTACCTCCAACTATGGATTTTGAAAGAAAGGGTTTACTTACAGGTACCAACACTGAGAAATTTGAACCTTCTATACCAAAAGAAGAATTAGTCACTCTATCAATTCTGATTATAACCTCATAATTAAAGAAGAAGAAAGAACAAGGTTTGAGGTTAAAGAGTGAAATTCAAGAAATTAAGGTCCTAGAAAGATTCATCAAAACTAAAAATCAATCTTTGAGAGAACATAGTACAAAGGTGATGGATGAAAATGACAGTTTGAAGGAAAAAAATGAGCAATTGAAAAAAGAAAACGATCTACTAACAAAACATGCCTGCAAGTGGTACAAACATAAAAATAATTTGAAATTGTAAAACCAGAGTCTATAGGTGAAGGTTCTTATGCGAAAACCAAGAAGGAAAATTAAGAAAAATAATCTACATACAAAAGATACGTCTTTCCCAAAATAGAATATTGAATTCAAACAAGGAAACCATCAATTTTGGCAAAATTTTGAAAGGCAAGGTTTTTCAGCCCGTAGTAATATTTGGTACCCGAATCCACTTTTTGACCTCAAAACCTATCCATGTTGTTTTATATTTATGACACATTCACCTCCATTTTAGCAAGAGATATCTCATGATAATCATGTTTTAGATCATATGAGGTAATAACTATTTTATTTTAATTTCAAAATTTAGCAAACAAAATATCAATTATGTTATCAATGTTTATAAGAATAATTACATTTTTGTAATTTCTCATTCATTAAGGAATATGCAAATAGATACGAAGGAAATGGAAATATGAGCTATCATCCTTATCTTAATGAGATGGTGCATTTCTCCTGGATCTAGAAGATACAACCTAAAATCCTCAGGTCAACGCATGAGTAAACCCAGGTGTCATCAGTAAACTATGTAGCACCAGAAACAAGAAAGTTTGATCTTCTAAAATCATGGTCAAAGATTACTCACTTGATCGAATCAATTGTATCAAGAGAAAAATCATATTGTAATAACTAAGGAGAGTGATCATATCTTAGTTAATTTCTTCATTAAGTGTTATAAATAACTAGTAATGCAAATAGCTAAAGGAGGAATTTTGATAGTAGAGAGGCATATTTCTCTTGCCGCATGCTTTAGGATTCTTTCTGAACAAGGGAACCAATGATTAGATGTTGATTTGGTATTTTTATTCAAATTCCATTTACATACTTGTTTTCTCTTGTAGTTTTTGAAACTTAAATTGGAACTCATAAATCCTTTCAAAACTCATGTTTATTGGCATATTGTGTTGAGTGAAGTGAAATCGATGACATTGCATTTATGTTAAACATTTGTTAATTCTTTCATTCAATTTTTATGTAATCTACTTTCATGATTATGCATTATGTCAATTAGTTGTATATTAAGTAAAGGAACATCATTGTCATCAAAGATTATTTTTATGATTTGTGATAATTCATGTATGTGCTTTTTGACAACCGATGAGTCTCTTTTGAATTCCTTCTAAGTGGATAATCATTTATATTTATTTATTTTATTTGATATTTATTTCATATTAACCAACATAGATAGTAGTCATATATGTCTCGCGGGATATGAATGTGCATACCATTTTGGAAGCTAACTTATGAGACTATTGTCTCATACTTCTTTGTTTTCCAGTTTCTTAAACTATTTGTTTGGATATCAGTATAGTGTAGATATAATTGTTGTTATCTATTTTTAGTAACAATATTTACTTTGCTTAAAGGTTATTGAGATAATGAATTTCTTCCAAGTCTTGAGAATCAATCGTTCTTATATACATTTTCTTAATTAGCATCTGGTCTCAATTGAGATAGGATTAGTAGATCAATTTTCTTTTCTGAAAACCTAGGATAAGTTAGATCATGATCGGTGACCCTACCCTCGGTGGTACGGTCGCTCCTCCAGGACCTTCACTATCCCCGGCCCGAAGGGTTTGAACCCCTCCTACTCCCTTCGGGAATTATTTACCCACAGAAATACTACCACGCGATTCTCCCTTCGGAAAATCGGGAGATCGGGCCTCGCGATATCGCGAGGTTCGTGACCCCATTCTCAGTCACTCAACCGCCGAACCCCGAGTGCAGACGGTCAAAGGTCAATGCTTCGGGAAATCGCCACTCGCGACGCCGAACGCTTTTGTTTTGAACCTCCGAGTACCGGGATGCCGATCCCCGAAGTGAGGCCACCTGTCCTCCACTAAGTCTCCCGGGCCCCACGTTGCCACATTAATCTCGGGACTTCACGGATCGCGGGTCCACGCTACCAAGTTTCTCGTCTGCTGGAAATCCCGAATACCGAAACTCCGATACCCCGGATTCGTGCCACCTGTCCCTCCAAGGATCGATGGCTCCTGCTAAATCGGGAAACCGCGGATCGCGATTTCGACGTGCATGAATTTTTTTTTTTCCACTCACCAACTCCGATTGGCCGATGTGCGACGAGGATGGGTTCTCTCACGCACCTGCAAGTTTAACCCCCTCGCAACTCTTCTATGATCGGACGGTCAAGGGTGCTTCGCGACTTCTTTCCTCAAATGAAAGTCATCGATTCTCTTCCTCTATGAAGAGTTTCTCCGCTTCGCCACCTTCGTCCAGTGCAACTGAAAACAAAAGTGCTAATCCTTCTTCATTTTGTTCCTCTGACTTCTTCAGAGAACTTTCCCGCACGCTCCCTGCATTCGACCTTCAACGACTCTCAAAGGGTTGAAGTCTTCCCGGACTCTGCGCTTTCACCGTCACAGACGCTCCGACCTCTCTGTTCTCAGACTTGCTTCTGAGACTCCAATCCGACCTGCACTCACCTGCACGACTCAAATGACCCAAAACGACTCTGGGTTAAAGAGAACAAAAGTTCAACTGCTTAGCCTCCTCAACGCACTCTATGCGGAGGTATTCAACTGCACTCGATGCAGGAATCTCCTAGCTTAAGCAGAGAAAACAATTGAAACTCATTCACTCATTCTCTCAGGTTTCGAACCTGATATGCTATCACATATGCAGCATATAAAAGATACGCATAAAAGGAAGCAAGTAAGCAGAAGCATAACATCAACAACACAAAAGTATCAAACACGTCC
>SNQJ01S0175241.1:0-16220 GCA_010110895.2 Picea sitchensis | reverse complement strand
GTGTGTTTATTAAGGGATATGTCCTAATTTGTGTTCATTATTAAACTAGGGAGTGATGCCTCCAACTAACATAATAGTTGATTGGTTGCATAATGAGTTCATTTGTTTGCTTGAATCTCATTTCTCTTTCTTTGTGTTGTAAAAATAAAAAAGAACCTCTCATTGTTAATACTCTATAGAAAGGGGTGGTAGGTGTGGTGAGGGGGGGTGGTCATCTATGACCCAAAAGGAAGAAAGGAAATAAAATTTGTTTGGAGTCTAGGAATCATAACCAACAATGAAGGAAAATAACAATCATTATTCTAGGGTCCAACTATGTTAATATACAAAGGAGTAAGTAAGGCCATAATTAGTGGGACTCAATGGTCATTTTATGATCCCTACATCACCAAACATTTCCATAAAATATAAATCTCTCTAGACTCTATCAATGGAATGATTTGTTAACAAAATAATCTAATCAGCTTGGCTTCTTCCATGTCATGTGAAGTAAAAATGTGGGAGTTGACTGAATAACCAACTCGGATGTTGTGGGTGGGAAATCCACCTAGGGACTAGCACTATGGGTTCTATAATGCATGCAGAAATGACCCTTTAAAGACTCCTACTTTTTACTATCATCCCAGCATAGACCCCACATTCATGCATAAAACACAAGGATAAAAGGATCTGGTAACTCTACCTTGAACTTTCGCGTTTGGTGTCGATCCTTTTGTGTTTGGTAGCTCTTTGACTGCAAGTATCCTCCTAAAGCCAACCTACATTCATAAACAGACAAACAAAGAACTCCAAACATGCATCTTATATATGAATTAGTGAGTTAGAGGTTCTAATAAAATATAATCAAAACTAAATATTGAACACCTCATATGGTGGGACAGGAAAAGTAATTAATTCTTATTAACCTCACAAAAGTAACTTACAATGGTGAGATCGACCAGTACTCCTCGAATCTGGTCCTGGGCTCCTCTTCAATTGTGCACCAACCGCTTCCACATATGCTTCTCCTCTTTAATTATCACAAAATGGTTGCAAAATATTGGGGCAAGGGGAATGCAAAAAATGGTAGAGTTTCTTTGCTATTATTTTTCTCTCCTTGAATGGGACCCCTACCTCTTCTTTTATAGGCTAAAAGAGGGTAATTATCCGGTTGAGTGACCAGCTATGAGTGGTCAAATGGTTTAGGCAATTACCCACAAATCTGTATTCCATCTGCAACTTTCTATTTTTTGTGCTTTTGTCAGTATATGTGGGCTGTGATGGGTCAGCTAGAGTATACACGTGGGTAGCAGTGGTGCAGAGTGCGTACATCTTCAAAATGATGGTTTTTAGAAGAGTTGTTTAATGGTGTCTTGGAAAAAATGGCAAGTGAGATGGCCTGATGCCAGGTATGCATGTCTAGTGAAAATTAGGGTTATAACAGATGCCCCCTAATGTGTGAGGTCAGAAGAGCATCTGATGGCCGAAATATATTACCAATGTTCACCAACGTATGAAGCGAGTGAGCCCAGGGACCAGAGTTCGGGAAGTGCCATATGAAAATAACAATTGTCTCACCGAGGAGGCCATATGCATGCTCATAATGAAATAAAATCATGGATGCCAATCAAATACACTACAGATCCATGTCATATAACTATATAAATTGTAGCCGTGAGAAATACACAATAGATATACATATCGAAATCAAAAAAATATACTTGTATAGTATCCATCTTCAAGAAGATAATGATGCATGATGGCTAGAGATGAGGTCTTCAGAGCTCAAGAAACAACTTCAAAATATTCACAACTCGGGTAGGAGTGTAATATGAGTGTACTAATTCACTACCCAAAGGTCTTCGACAACTCATCAAGAAAAAACTAGAGGATCTTGATGATCAGGCTAAGGGCTTCAATGATTTCGAACAAATACTTGATTGGGCTTTTGGGATGGTTGGGCATGAGGTCAAGAGACAAACTACAGAAGGGTCAACTCAAGCTTGGTAGAAAAATCCCTTGAACAATAGCACGACAAATGATGAGACTCAGGCAGCATGGTATTGACATAAGTTCACGATGCAGGAGGCAACGCAAACTCTCCATATGTTTGGAAGAATAACCAAACGGAGGAGGACACAACTCTATGTAGCGAGAACAACTTCCTACGGTCATATTAAATCCCAGAGCTTGAGGAACAAACAGAAGGATGTGCTTTGTCCAAGGGAGACTCATTGTGCTGCCAACAAAAAGAAAATACTTTCCCTTCCTCTTTTTGAGGTATATATATATATATATATATATATATTTTTTCAATAATTTTTGGGAAGCTTGAAAAATAATAAAAGAATGATACATTACAAAGGAGGAACAAGTGTCACAAACATACTAGTTCCAAGCAAAAGGAACACACAAATGCTCATAGAAAGGAGACATATGCAAGAAAAAGACACTTGGGAAAATCCCTCCATGGGTCAAGGTGTCAAGATGCAGAGGCAAAGTGATACAAGGCTTGCGTATAAGGCATGTTGCAGATGGTTTAGTTGAGGGAAACATGGAGCTGACATTAGGCCAAAGATGCAGGAATGCAAATGCAATTAATAAGACATAATGATAACATCCTTCAATGTAATTTTAACAAGCCCAGAGAAGGTAAGCTCAACGGTTTTTCATTTTTAGAGAGTCTGAAAAAACGTAAAAGGAAACTCCACTGGGGTACCCTTTTCGAAGGTAGTCTTAGTCAGTTCGAAAAAGGGGTAAACTAGCACCGAAAAGATGTCTATTCAAAATCATTTTAATGAGTGTGACAAAGACAAGATCACTCAACAATATTTTCACTTTTAAGGAGTCTGAAAAGAGATTAACTATGGACTCCATATGGGATGTTCTTCTAGACCATTTTAATGATTCTAAAGGAACAAGGTCACTCGAAGATCTTTTCAGTTTTAGGGAGTCTGAAAAGAGCTTAACTATGGACTCCGTGGGGGTTCCTTTCTCGTAAATTTAATCCCTTAGGTCCAAAAAAGGGTTAACATTATACCTGAGAATACTCTTCTAGAGAACCGAAGCTCCTAGAGTATACCTTTGTTCGTACAGTTGACCATCCGGACCAAAAAAGAGGTAAACTACCAACAAACATATGTGCCTTCAAATTTTAGTTTAGCGAGTGTGAAGGGCAACAAGATCGCTCTATAATCTTTTCATGTTTAGAGGGTCTGAAAAGGGATTAAAAGAAGACCCATCGCTATTTAGGAGTCCCGAGGATGAGGTCAAGAGTGATGATGAATCATGCAGATGAGGCTCAAACCCGTAATTAGGACAAGACTAATAAGGACTCTCGAGCCTATAGTCATTAACGATGACATGGACGCCAAAAATGCAACCAGGATCTACCTAGGGCATCCATGTCATGGTAGGCTCTACCACTAAATTACGACACTTCTAAAGCAATAAAGATGGTTCTGTGTCACAACTCGGTGGGGTCGATCCTATGGCAAAGAGAAAAATACAATGATATATAGAAAGTGGAGGTGGAATCCTAACTTAAATGCAACAAGTTGAAAAAATGACTTTTTACCAAAGGACCTTTAAAAAGACCCAAATTTCCAAAAAACTTCCCAATACCCAAAGTGATACTTATCGTAACATTCCATAAGAAACTCTTGACCCATACTAAATGATTTTCCATCTAGAAAAAACAACAAAGGTGTTCAAAAAATGACAAAAAGGGGCCAAAAAGTCTATAATTAGAAGCTGGTAGCTCATTATCACCATTGTTAACTGAGAAATTGACTAAGAAGACAAAAACACCACTTTGTCAAAAGCGTTGATTCCGGGAGCTTCAGTGGATGAAACAAACTTCTGCTTGGAACAAGTAAGTACAAATTAACCCCTCTTGCATTTCCATTCCTCCTTTTTCAAATTTTTTTTTTCAGGGGGGGGCGCTAACCTTTAAAAGGGTCGGCCCTACGTGTACGTTGGATGTCCAAGAACAACCCACATGTGTAAGTGGGCAGAAGAGAAACTACCTGCATGTACATGCGACTATCCTCAGTACAACCCGCATACACCCTCAATAAGTGGGAAAAAATGGAATGCAAGCGTTAACTCTCCATTTTTTTTTTGTTTGCAGGATGTATGTTCATTGGAGAGAGAGGGAACATAAGGAATTTAATTTTTTGGTCTCAGAAGACCCCACTGCTGTCGCTGCCTTATCACAATGTGGGTTGATAAAATTCTTCCAGTGTCCGTTCACGAGGGCACAACCCAGGCTGCTAAATGCCTTGGTAGATTACTAGCACCCGGATGTAGAGGCATTCATGCTTGAGGGACAGTCGTTGACTTCAATGACTCAGGACATCTATTTTATGAATAGCCTCTCAAGGAGAGGGGAACCAGTCAACCTGCGCACTTTTCCCCCTGGGCCACACAACATCGAGGAGTTGATTGGACTCCACTGCGAGGCTGGTACTGAGAAGGTAGGTTCTCAGGTGCCTATTCATAAGATCAACAACCTAACACTGAAAAATATTATTCTACTCATTGGGAAGATCACTGGATCCGCAACTTTACATCAGGATTCTCGGGCGCACATGCATTGTGAAGTTCAGTGTTTAAATGCACAAATTTTTGACTGGAGTACAACCATGCTAACATGCATGAAAATACAGTTGACAGATTGTCGAGTGCGGGTGCACATAAACATCAGGTTTGGGACCATTTTGTGCTCTTTCATCTTTGAGAGTGTACCCAATATCATCTCTAGAGAGACGATATGAGGGCACGAGGTCTCTCTCCCATCATTATGCAGGTGGGCGATGTTGCTGTTGCGACAGGGGAGAGGGAGGACTATCGAGGCCTTTGATGACAATTTTTTTGCTTGGTGGGCACGATAGATTTCGATGAAATAAGACTACCCCTATGTCAAGATCGAATTCTCCAGGAGCCATGACATGGTCGTACCTCCCGGAGTAGAGTGAGGAGAGTTAGGTATGCTTGTTTTGTTTTTTCAAAGTTATTTAATTTTTATTTCTTTTATATATATATCATTTTTTTTTGTATCAAAGTATCTGACAAGTATGTATCCGTTATATGCAGATGTGGGACTAGTGCATCCAACATATTTCGCGAGGAGCAGGCAGCGTCCTCAACCAGAGGCAGGACTAGCAGTAGCAAGGAGCCTCCACCAGGAGAGGCTGATAGAGTTTTGATATGGGTGGAGCATAACCTTATTGCACTCACTTGCACAATCCCAATGGCAGAGATTGAGGACCTGCCACCAACAATGCAGCCTCATGTTGTTGGGGTGCCATGGACTTGGTTCTAGCCCTTTCAGCACTTGGGCAATACCATTGTTCACTATGGCAGGGAAAATAGGCCCCACCCTTAGCTAGGCTAGACTTTTTACATGATGAGGGCACCTTTTGTATATTTTTTAGGGTATAAGCCCTGTGACTCTTGCTGGACATATTTTTGAGGTGCTTGCACCCACTCGTGTACTCTGATATTTTTGATATATATATATATTTACATCTTTTTATGCCTTATGGATTACATTATATTTGTAAATGTATTTACATGTGTGTGTGTGTGTGTGTGTTTTCTTACATGCGTGCAATATGCCAATCTAATATATGATTAACTAGAGTATCTGTAACTTGATTCAATCTCCTAGGAACATGGATATACGTAATGTAATCAAATCTTCATTCTAAAAGATGTACCCTAAGGAACCGTCGGTGTAGAGTAGGATCGTAAATGCGGTAAACCCCATTTAACTGAGACACAACCAACTGAGCATCTAAATAGACCCGAAGGTGAGAGATACCATGTGAAAAAGAGTCATGAAGAAACTCTAGAACTGCACTGTATTCAGAGACATTGTTTGTGGTGTCACCTAAACAGATACCTCTTGAAGATAGCAACTGGCCATGAGGTGTGAAAATCACCCAAGCTGTGGAAGAAAACCTCTAAGTGTGCCGGCTAGCACCGTCTGTGAACCCAATGAACACCTCTGATTCACTTGACATCTGCCACTATGAAAAAGATGACATAAAAAATGACGTATCCATAAAAACAAAAAGACAAAAATTAAAAAAGAAAATGTACAAGAACTATACATATGTACAAGAAGTCACCCGAGGCAACCCACCTATGAGTGATAATTCTTGAGGTAGAGCCCATTTCTAGGCTCTGCCAAAGCATTTCCCTCAAAGTCCACCAGACGACAACCTTCTTTAGAACCTCTCTTACGATGAAAGGTCCGAACCACATGGGTTTGAACTTGCTTGCCCCCAGGGGGTCCTTATCTTGGTCATAGACCAAGACAAGGTCACCTTCAAATAAGATTCGAGGATGAACAGACTGATCATACTGACACTTGAATTTTTTCTTGTGATCCTCGTTATCAAAGGCCACTTCACAATGCTGCTCGAGGTATAGTAAACGCTCTTCAAGTGGTAAAGTGTCTGGCAATAACTGTACTACCAATTTTAGAGATGAAATCTGTCACTCTATGGGAAATACTACTTCCAACTCGTAAACAAGTTGAAAATATGAGAAACCGGTTGCATTCTTAACAGACGTTCGGTAGGCCCATAATGCCGAGTATAACATCAAATGCCAATTTGACTTGGCTGAATTGATCTTTCACTGTAGAATTGTCTTAAGAGATTTATTTACAGCTTCCACCTGACCATTCACTTGTGGGTAGTAGGGTGATGAATGTTCTTGCCTCAACCCAAGATTTGATGTTAACTCAGACATCATTTTGTTTTGAAAGTTACTGCTGTGGTCAGTGACAATCTATTTCGGGACACCAAACCTTGCTATAATCTAGTTAAACAAAAAGAGAGTTACGGTCTCTCCATCATCTTTGAACGTTGGCATAGCTTCGACCCACTTGGTGAAGTCGTCTACTTCTATGATGATATAATAGTGCCCCCTTGTTGAAGGGGGGTTGCATGTAGTGTAATCAATCCCCCACTTGGTGAAGGGACCAACGTTAATGATGGGAATCATGGGAGCAGGTTGTGCCCTCATCTTCCAAGAGAAGATCTAACAAGGGTGGCACTTCTTGACCAACCCAAGACAATCTTTGATTAATTTCGGCCAGAAGTAACCGGATCGTAGAATCTTTTGGGTTGTTTCCAACCCAGACAAATGACCACCACATGCTCCAGTGTGGAAATTGTTAAGCACAATTTTTGCTTCTTCATGAGTGAGACATCGATGAATGATGGAATCTACACCCTGTCGATATAAAGTGTCCTCGAGTATGAGAGAGTTCTTGGCCTAATGGAATATATGACGATGCTCATCACGAGAAGTAGAGGTAGGAAACTTCAAAGTCTAGTGATAGAATAGTACATCTCCATACCAAGGGTCTGAAGACGCGATCAAAAACAAGTCTCCTTTAATAGGTGACTCTTCAAGCATAACATCACCTGACTCGTCCAGAAGTTCCGAGATGAGTTCCGCAAAAACCAACGACTTTTTGGATTTTGCAGAAACAAAATCTAAGTCAAATTCCTGGAGGACAACTATCCATCTATTGATCTTTCTACCAATTACACGTTGTGTCAATGCATATTGAAATGGATTCAAAACAACAATGACAGTGGTCTTGTGAAACAAGATATAGTGATGGAACCATTGGACAACATGCACTGTTGCTAGTGCAAGTTTCTCAATGTGGGAATAATTGAGTTCCAGTCCAACTAGGCCTCGACTCAGGTAATAAATCACATATTCTAAGAGAAAATGATCCTCTTGAACCAAGACCATACCTATGGTCGACTCTTCCGCAACTAAGTACAATAAGAGATATTTATTATAATTGGGTGGTCGAAGAAGAGGGGCAGTGGTGAGGGTGCATTTCAACGCTTCGAAAGAGCATTGAGTGGCTTCGTCCCAATGAAACGGAACATCATTCTTTATTAAACACATAAAGCCCTTTGTGATCTTGGCATAGTTTGTGATGAAACACCATAAAAGTTCGCTTTTCCCTATAAAATTTGAAGCTGAAGCATTGTGCACAGTGGAGGCAACTGAACTATTGCCTCAACTTTGAGAGGATCGACCATGATCCCTATTGTCGAAACTATGAAACCTAGTAGAGGACCTGACGTAACACAAAAACTGTATTTGTTTAGATTCAAGCAAATCCGATAGTAGCGACATCACTCAAAGATAATTTGGAGGTGTGTGGGATGACTAGTTCTCTTACAATATCGTGATGCTAAATCATCAAGGTAGGCTTCGACTATATGTTTGAGATCGTGGAAAGCAAAAGACATGGCCCGCTAAAAAGTAGCTCTAGCATTTTTCAGACCAAAAGGCATATTCCAATAAGAGAATGTACCCCATGGACAAATGAAAGTGGTTTTGTGTTGGTCTTCGGGTTTGATCTGTATCTGATTGTATCCGGAAAAACCATCCATGAAAGAAAAGGCATCGCAACCTGCGAATTCATTGACTATCTAGTCAATAAATGGTGTGGGGAAACTATCCTTTGGACAAGCTTTGTTCAAATCATGGAAGTCCATACATATGTGAATCAGACCCTATTTTTTGTCAACCAGAATAGGATTTGACACCCATTGAGTCAAATGGATGAGGTAGATAAAACCTACTTGGAGCAGTTTCTCTACTTCAGCCTTAATATTTGCTTCTTTCTTAGGATTGACCGGACGAAGCTTCTGCCGGACTGGCTTAGCATTAGGATAAGTCATGATTTCATGCTCGATGATTCTTGGATCAATGCCTAGCATTTCCTTGTAAGACCAGGAAAAAATGTCATAGAATTATTTAAATAAATCTGTGTATATTCAAATTTTCTCAGGGGAACAGTCAGCTCCGACGAAAATATTCTCCACGATGCCAAGGGTTCTGGAAATGTCAATAGGTATCATTTTAGTGATGGTTTCCATATTACCCTCAGTGTAATAGTGTGCATAGCCAAGGGATTGATAAGACAAGACCTATCTCTAGTCATAGTCAAAGTGAATTCTCCTGCTTCAATTCTGCTTAACTCTGGGAGAAAATAAGATTTGTGGTGGAGATCATCCCAGGTTCTGTCTGGACTAGTCATTACTTCAATAATTTCTTCGTCTGAAGGCAAGACTAAGTCTAAAGAAGCAATATAAATAAAGGAACCTTGAGTCCAAGTAGGCTCGATAATTGGATCTAACTCTTGTGCGGGAGTCGGATCAGGGTTGGCAGAAACTTGTTGAACTATTGAGTCCACAACTTCTGTCGTGGACAAGGGCATGGCTATACCATGGTGCCCTTTCCCTTCCATCATGGCTGATGGGGAAGGAAGATTCCATGGATCGTTGAAGTAGGTCATACGAAATGATGAGACTTGAAAAATATCAACCTTAGGCTGGTCTGATACAAACTTAACATTGACGGAAGGGGATGGGTAATCAAAAGTACCCATCAAAGGTGGGTACAAACCAACTCCTATGTTGATGATGTCGGGTTGAGCATTATCGATCATCAAGACTACGGATGTCCCCGATGAAGGGTCAGGACGGGAGAAAGACAAGTGATAAATGGTCACGATCTAACCCTCGTGTGGAAGCAACAAGACCCGGAAAACTATAGCGACTACTACTTGCATAGCATAGGTCCAACTCCTTCCTAACAAGAGATTGTAGTCGAGAGATGCATCGACCACTTCAACCTCAATGCACACAGTCTTCCCCCCTAACTGCATGGGAAAAGAGGGGATGATTCCATGTGGTTGGAACGAATGACCATCGAAAGTGGTAAGAAGAGTCAGTGACAAAGACAAAATGGGTTGGCCTATGGCCTTCCAACATGCCAATGACATCACGCATGTTGAGGCACCCTCATCAACCACCGTGCAAAAAATGTTCTAGGTAAAAGTTTTTGTGGTGTAAGCCACTACTATATGAAATGCCATGTGGTAAGGGATACGAGGTTTTAAGTCGGTCATATCAAGCATGATCATACACGAATTACAAGTCTCAGCAGATCCTAGGGTGGCGAATAGAGACTTTCTCTGGGAAGGGCAGCTTTGGAGGACCTTCAAAGAAGACATCACACAAGGGGTTTGAGACAAATCTTCCACCACAGAGTAGTTCTGGGCAGCCCTTGTGTTTGGATTATGAGAAGATTTCTTGAACACACCTTTTGGGATGCGTTTCATTGTTTCTCCCAACGTCTTCTCGATATGGAGAGGAAGAGGTGGGTTTTCAGCTTCTTTATTCTTCTCAGAGGTGTTTGGCATTCTCCAATCATGCACTCTAGTCAATATATAGGCATCACCTTTCATCATATACACATTCACGGCTGAAGGATTACTCGAAGATGGAGGGGGTCCTTGACTTCCCCCATCTGTGCTTGGAGAGGCTTGAGTTAAATTTTTCCCATGTTGAAATGGGTTCATTAACACAGCAGGCTGCTGCTGTGCCAATAACTTTTGGGCCTCCGTAAGCCAAGGGAATTAGTGAGTTGGGTGGTCTTCCATGCACAAGTTACACAGATACTTCAACTTCTTATTTTCTGTGTTTCCCCTGCTAGCATTATTGATAGGTTTCTTATCCCCCTTACCTTTCTTTCGTTGTTTCTTCTTTCCATCAGCTGTTGGGTGGCCTTCGGGTTTGTCGATTACACAGTGTGTACATCCGACGTTTGTGTAGGGGGGGCAGCTAGACTAGTGGTCTGGCTAGCCACTTTCTATTGTATCACAAATTGTTGCAATTGTTTTGATAGTTGATCAGCGGGCTTCGTTTGTGCTGAACCAACAATACCATCGGCATGTGGTCCAACTCTCTATCTGGTCTTGTCAAGTATTGACCGTGGTGCATCTGTAAATATTACATAAAGTAAACCAGACTGAGAGTAAATCATCTCTAGCTGTTGATCTCTCATTATTGCATCTTCTTCAGAAAACACTCCCGAAGTTGTGATGTCTTTGGATAACTGAGGTACCAAAGACTTAAGGAAGCACTCTAGTAGGAATGATGGTGGGACTGGCACTTTTATCAAACTCTCCTGATGTCTCCATTCTCGAATGTGATCAGAGATATGGTCCTCCTTTTTCTGTTCAAAGTTGGCCAGCAATTTGGTGCCAACATCGTATTTCACAGGTAATTGGAAATGGATTAAGAAATCCATTGCCAATTTTCCGAAGGAAGAGTATCTCGAGTGATCGAGCTCAATGTACCATTTCATGGCACTCCCTATGAGAGTGCGTTGAAACAGATGCAACTGGATGGAGCCATATTTCAATGAATTGGACGAGCACCACATATGAAAGGTAGTCACATGATCACATGGATCTTCATTAGGATTAGCTTTGAAGTTTGGAATGTTTAAAGGAAACTTGGTCAGCATAGGAGGCCAATGCGGATCATGACAGATAGGGTCATTCAATAACCTTGTCAAGTTTGGCAAATGTAAAGTTTCCTGAAACGGGACTTTAGGTTGTTTATAATAACCATGGAAAAACATGCCTAGATTTTGACTGGCACTAGGTTGCCAGGAAACGTTAGGTTATTGGCCAAGGTTCTGGTAAAAACCATGGCCATGACTGGCATACAGATTTTGCACTTGTTGAGACATCATCGGCTGACTCTCCTAATAGGACGTAGAATGTTGGGTGTGCATTGCATTCCAAGGATTTTGGGAAGGGTTGCCCCTTGCCGATCCGATGGGAATAGGTGTTGAGACTTTCCCGGGGTTCCATTGACTATGGAAGGGGTTGCCCCTGGTCGACATCCCTAACATGGATTCCATTGTCCTTGTGAGGAAGGAATTCCTGACTTTTCCCCTTGTGCAGGAATAGTACCCTATACAGGATTTTGTTTTCCATAACCGGAGTTGCCCCCGGCTGAGACGACAGCTGAAGAGAATGAGTTGTTACCAAATGCACCGAATAAAGAGAATGGTGTCGATCCAACTAACATGCTATAATATGGAAGTCCTTGACCACCTGCTCCAAACGAAATATAGTTTATGTTCGGCCCAGTGGGTTGTTGGTGCGCACCGTCGAGCGAAGGGGACGAAGGAGGTATATGACCTCCTCCGTAAGGGAAAGCATTATAAGGAGCTGAAGTGATAGCCATGGATCCTTGCAGAGGAGCGTTAGAGCTCCCTACCCCTAGACCTAAAGTTTGTAGAGTGGAGTAGTAAAGTACAATGCTTGTACCAAAGCCAGGCATCCTGTATGAGAAAGGAGGGCCTGTCTCATTCTGGGTGAACAGAGCAGTGATCACTGCCGTAGACGAAATTAGACCATTGCCCGAGGTAGAAGTAATTGATACCATAGTGGCCCAGATCGACAATGGTTGGTTAGGAGGCAAAACACCCCCTGTAGTGACATTTGTATAGGAAATATGAGTATTCCCTGAAGAAGTAGCAACATTCATTTCCATTGCTACTTGCGACACTACCTAACACTCATAAGGTTGAACCTGTACGACGATGGGCATCGATAGATCAATGATGGGAGGGTTATACAGACTAAGAACTTCCACTCCGAGGTCAGAAATGATTGCTTCCTCTAGAATCAAATGTTCTCCTCTCGAAGATGGGTTAGGCACAGTTTCCTGTAACCCAGTTGTCTCAAAAGACCCTTGTTGGTCTAGTCTTCGCCTTAGTGGTGGCGGGGGTGGCTCAGGATTAGCCGGTGATAGGACAAGAAGCCTTTGTGACCAATGGAGCTCCTGATCCTCCACTGTGTGAGAATATCAAAGACACACTAGGGCTTTCTATAAATTTTCAAGAACCAACACACACTAGAAAAATTCCCTATGAGATAAGACAAGCAGATCACTAGCTAGTTGGAAGAACAGTTACACCAGCCAACACTAGAGAAACTTATCGGTGCAAGTGCAACTCGAATATGGAATCACCCTCTGAGTATACTCTGTAAAGCATGGCCCGATGTCTATCCTAGGTATCACAGTATACCCTCGCAGTCACCTATGTAAGTCCCTAAAATAAAGGCAACTAGGTTGCCAGTGCGCGAATGGTCACCAGGCAGGTATAGTCGATAGTCGGGTGGACCGCAATGAACAGGGTATCAATCCTAAAACCTATCAAGGGTATTGAAATCAAGTGGTATGGAAGACAACTGAGGACCTCGAACGTATTCGAGACCCATGAAGCTCTGTGGCAAATGCAATCAACGGAATCCCAAGATAAGCCCTCTATATGTGTTCCCCACTACGCTTGGTCCAGATTTGGAGGGGTTATCTCCACTACCTTTCCACACACAACCTCGTGTTTAGCCCCTATGTTAGAGGGGGGTCCCATATAAATTTCACGATACTAGAACTTTTATAACTCCCTAGCACAAACTCTTATGTTTGTTTTTGCAGCCTTGAAGAGTTTCCTGTCCAATCCTAAATCAAGGCTCTATCTTAGACTAGTTGATGGACCCTACAAAGATAAAGTCTAGTTTATTTTAATTAATCATTAATTTTGGTGGTTGTTTTAAGTCAAAGGAAAAAAAAGTGAAACCAGTGTTGTTTTTAAGAGATGAAAAGAGAAGAGCATGTAATGAAACTGGAAACAAACTACTTCTTCTTGACAAATTCATATTTGCACATTTAAATTCTTTAACCAACTTTTCAAACTACCTTTTTTTTCTAAGATATTTTAACAGAAAACTTAAAAAAATCTTTCACTCGACTACGAGCTATTTATTATCCTAAGTCAATAGCCAAGAACTTATGAAAGGATTATTTTTCTTGATTATTAATGCAAACAACCAACTACTTGACCAAACAAAGAAAGTGAAATCTCTATATTTTTTTTATTATGCTTCCAAAACAAGAAATTTTGAAAATGTATTATTTTCTTCTTTTCTGGAGCAAAAAGGGAAAAAATAAAGATAAGAGAGGACCAAGAAATGACTTTTGTCCCACCGCAGACTGTGGGGAGTCACTTGACAATACCAAACATGCAGATCAGAACAGACTCACTATCTCGTCTGAAAACTGAATAAAGAAAAATGAAAGAATGAATTTAAAAAAAGAAAAGATAAGTTGAAGTCAAACCTAAGCTACAAACTATTATAACAGAGACCTGGAATGGATCAAGAAAACCCCTGGGAATTACAACTTTTGACAGGGAAGAGGATGACTACCCCTTAAAAAAAAAATTCTCAACATAGGCACGCTACTAACACTTCAGAAACTAGCATATGTATGTGGGTTGTCCAAAGGTAGGGCGCATATGTATGCCTATAGACTCACTGCAGACTACGTACACCTCTGTAACTTCTAAAAAATGAAAAATAACATTCCAACAAACTAGGCAAGGAGTACTGGTATTCAAAACTAGAATCCCTTAAAGACACAGAAAATTACTTTGATAAAGAAAATGCAAGGAGAAATTTTGATAAAGAAAAAATAATCTGAGGCTATCTAAGGTACATACTGCAACAACAGAGACCAGGACTAGATCAAGAAAACCCCTAATAAGGATTACTTCTGATAGGGAAGAGGATGATTGCCTCTCCCTNNNTCTGAACTCAGGCACACTACTGACACTTCAACAACCAGTGTATGCATGTGGGTTTTCCAAAGGTAGGGCGCATATGTATGCCTGCAGTCTCACTGCAGGCCGCGTACACCTCCGTAACTTCCCGGAAAAGAAAACAACATTCAAGCAATCAAAGAAGGAAGTATTGGTATGGAAGACCAGAATCCCCACAAACTCAGACTCTTGCTGAACCTTAGAAAAAGGTAATCAAACCAATTTAAAATACCCAAAAAGTATTCCCTAAAAACCCTAGATAATTTCCCCAGTGGAGTCGCCAATTCTGTTGTGGGTGGGAAATCCCCCGACGGACTAGCACTATGGGTTCTATAATGCATGCATAAATGACCCTTTAAAGTCTCCTACTTTTTACTATCATCCCAACATAGACCCCACATTCATTCATAAAACACAAGCATAAAAGGATCCAACAACTCTACCTTGAACTTCCTCGTTTGGTGTTGATCCTTTTGTGTTCGGTAGCTCTTTGACTGCAAGTCTCCTCCAAAAGACAACCTGCATTCATAAACAGACAAAAAAATAACTCCAAACATGCATCTTATATATGAATTAGTGGATTAGAGGTTCTAATAAAATATAATCAAACCTAAATGTTGAACACCTCATATGGCAGAAAAGGAAAAGTAATTCTTTCTTATTAACCTCACAAAAGCAACTTACAATGGTGAGATCAACCACTGCTCCTCGAATCTGGTCCTAGGATCATATTCAACTATGCACCAATCGCTTCCACATATGCTTCTCCTCTTCATTTCTCACAAAATGGATGCAAAAGATTTGGACAAGGGGAATACAAAAATTGGCAAAGTTTCCTTTCTCTTATTTTTCTCTCATTGAATAGGACCCCTGCCTCTTCTTTTATAGGCTAAAAGAGGGTATTTATCTGGTTGAGTGACTGCCTATGAGTGGTCAAACGGTTTAGGAAATTACTTGGAAATTTATATTTCATCTGCAACTTTCTATTTTTTGTGCTTTTGTCAGTATACATGGGCTATGATGGGTCAGCTAGCGTATACACGTGGGTAGCAATGATGTAGGGCACATACATCTTCAAAAGGATGGTTTTTATAAGAGTTGTTTAATGGTGGCTTGGAAAAAATGGCAAGTGAGATGGCTTGATTCCAGGTATGCATGTCTGGTGCAAATTAGGGTTATAACATCGGGTGTGTTATCGCAAGAAAGAGTATATATGAAAATTGAGAGGGAGGGGGTCAATGAATATCCAATGTTCCATCATACATCTATAATGATGTGTAAGTGTGCCATAGAAATCATATCAACTATTAACACTTATCTTCACATGCAGGTGTGAAAGGAGAGGACATTAATATGCCCCTACTAGCTCCAGACTGGGATACAATCTCCACAATTATTTTCTCTAATGAATAGTCCAATGGAATATATATATAACTTGTGTGTAAAATTATTTGGGATGATTTTGAATTATGGCTAGTCATGACTATATTCACTTTGGAGTATGTTGAGAAAGAATTACAAGAAGGGTTTCCTCCACCTTTGTTGGGCATATCCTTCTCAATAAATAATCTTTGGCATTTTTAGGTGTTCAATAAGAGGAAGGGTAGACATGGTCCTGGGCATTTTTATGTTTTCATCTAAAGTGAGGATTTTCATCTAGAGTGTTGTGCAAATTGAAGGAAGCCTAGGGACGATTACATATTTGTGAGTGGGAGGTAGGAAAG